>JXSR01S025395.1:5624-32189 GCA_000969725.1 Ophiothrix spiculata
TTTTGTATCTATTCTGTAGGTTACAGTATTATTTGACATGTTTTTAATGTCAGGTTTTTTAACCAAAAATAACCGTATTTTAATATTTAAAACAAATTTTTCTCTAATCAAATGATATAATAACCATACCATTTTGTCTCCACTATCTCGTGGGGTGTTAAAAATTATTTAATCAAAACAAGTAATTTTTTTGTCATGACATTTCATGGTTTAGATACAGATGACTGATCAAGAAATAAGTCAATTACACATTTTTGGACGGAAAGGCCCATGTAAACAAAAATAATAATTCGTGTAATAAATTAGTCCATATGTTTAGATTCTACACAACGATTCTGGTTAACATATTTGTGTTTATAGGTTGTTCAAAATGAGCCTAAATTGAACCAATATTGCAGAATTGATTGCACAAAACATCTATAGACATATTCATGTGCAAGTGATTCAGTCTAAATGAATCATGGATAGTTGCCTTATAGGTTTATAGAGTAAAGCAATATAAGCTCTTGGACCTTAGTCATTGGACATTGATGGGCATTGGGAGTTGTTAGTTGGACTCTTCTGAGTGGATAATGTAGTGTTCTTGAGCAAGACAATAGCTTTCATGCCCCACTCTTTTCAGGTAAGTGGATATAGTATTCTTCAATGCTGAGGTAATATATGCAGTAGACTTGCTATGAAGGAGGTATGGCAATCCCTCTAAGTAATATTACAATGGTGGAATCTGGGTCAAGATTTTCTAGGATTATTATTGGTATTCTACCAAAACTGACTTTCTTCTACATAATTACAGAAGTCATACTGGACCTTAATTTACTAATAACAATTTCTCATAATTTATGATGTGTATACATTATAGAACTAGGATTACTACAAGACAAGTTGATGACCTGAATATAACAAACAACAAAAATCTTTCTCAGATCATGAAATTAGATCTTAAATACTCAAGATATTTTCAAAATACACTAAAGCGATCCCTCATTGAAATGTATAATTGAAACCATCATTTGATTTTTATCATTTAGCTCCTTGCTCTTCATGTTTTTCATTTTTGAGCATGTCGTTGTCCTGTCTTGTTGTATCGCATGTTTTGTAGTCAATGATACTGTCCTTTCAGTTTCCCAAGGAGTAGACCCGGAGGGGGGGGGGGGGGGGCCTCAAATTTGGTTTGTGTAGGGATGTGCCTCTGGGAATTTTTGAGAAAAATTGACCCATCTATATACCAAATCTTCTCAATTTTAACCCAACTTTAATCAAAAATCTCATTTTTCTGTCCAAATTTGGTCTATTTTGGCAAAATTTTCTAACATTTTGAAAAGAAATTTGGTGCGAATTTTCGAAAATTTTGAAAAGAAAACCCATCAAAATACCACATTTTGCAAAGAAAAAGGACCGATTTCGCTACCCAAATTTGCGGCACGTCCCCATAATCCCGTTTGTACTAAGTAGCCCCCCCCCCACCGGGGAGTAGAGTACTTTACAGGCCACTTTGACCTCCCAGTCTACTCCTCCATAATACTGTTGATCTTAATTTTTTAATGTTGTTGTTGTGTTACCTGTATTTTGAATGGAAATCAGAGCTTTGAATTGAATTCTTACAAGGGGTCGTGAAAGTAAGAGCCAGAACTGCTAGAAACCAATTTTCATATTTGAACTCTTAACCGATACTTTACTTACATGCTAGATTTTCATTCTCGTTAGCACACCAGTGAGGCGTCGTATTAGTTGCGGCTCCATATATAGCGCTGGTGATCTCTATAAATCTATTGGCCCCAGAGCATGCTATCTTCAATGTTTCGTCATTGCAAACTTTGGCATTCGTCTCATGTGTGTCATTACCTTGACAGAAAAGAGAACAAGGCACACAAATTATTTTTCATGGTTCCTCGTTCACTTTTTGATGTTAAACTAGTGATGCATTAAGATTTTAGTGTTAGCTATTTGTCTGTCATTGGGCTGAAAAAGTAAATAATAATAATTACAATAATAATGGCATTTTTATAGTGCCTTTTAACCAAATAGGATACAAAGCGCTCATGATTCGCTGCAGTTAGATCGTCACAACCATTTCACTTCACTTAGAAGTGCTTCCGTAGAGCACATTCTATCGATACTTTGGCTGTAATATTCATCCTTTGTGCAGCTTCCCATAACCTGGGTGGGGCAGACTCAGATGGACAAAGCTAGTGACAGTCTTAGATGTAGGAGGAAGACCAGAGTACCCGGAGAAAAACGAGTATGGACTGTAAACCAAATGCACATACACCACCTGGGCCAGGAATCGAACCCATGACACCCGAAACTCATTGGTGCAAAGCGAGCGAAGTACCGCTACGCTAACTCGCTTCAGGTAATATTTAAGAAATGTAAATGTGCATTTCATAATGCAAGTGAGATGAAACAAAACCTATTGAATTAATCTATCTCCACATATTTACAAAGCAAATGACTAAACAAATATTTTGTATCTATTCTGTAGGTTACAGTATTATTTTGCGTAAGTTTATGTAAAATGTTAAAAGTGAATATTTATTTTCAATGGGTATTTTCTAGTGTGTGACCGATCTGATTGGATGGATCAAAATTAAGCTTAGGCCTAAAAAAAAAATGTTTGATTGGCGTAACCCGACCTACCCTAATTTTACCAACGACCCTAGATATTTTTATTTTTTGAGCATGGTAAAAATCCTCCAAATCCCGAATTTGATGGGAATCGATTCATGGGAGCCCAAGATATATAGCTTGCAGGACATTCAAAATGACAAATAAAAGATGTGTTACAGAAAAAGTGAAGATGTTTTTGTATATTTGCCATATATTTTCTGTTTTTGTATGTGAAACATAGACTCAGAAAATTAAAAAAAAAATAATAAAAAAAAAAAATCGGACCTACCTACCCTATTTTTTTTTCTATGTTACGCCAATCAAACAATTAATTTTTTTTGGCCTTATTGGATCTGAATCGGAATTACAAACAAATCTGAATTCTGACGATCTCACAAACCAATTTAACAAACCCTAGGAAAAGTGCAAAAAAAACAAGTTAATTGCTTCTTTAAATACCAACCAGACTTACCAGAACCAACAGGCAGCATCAAAATACTATAAACATTTCATATTTTTGCCTAAAATTAACTATGACAACCGCATGGTACGTATAATTGATTGATATATTCACCGATATTATGCTAACGTTGGCACTTTTTGTTCTTTGTTATATAATATAAACTTAAAGAATCCTAATTGGTCGATTCTGATCTTGGGTAGATTGGACAGACACTACATAGTATTTTCCCATTAACATCTTTACAAGATAG
The DNA here is from genome assembly GCA_000969725.1 of Ophiothrix spiculata. Lineage (NCBI taxonomy): Eukaryota > Metazoa > Echinodermata > Ophiuroidea > Amphilepidida > Ophiotrichidae > Ophiothrix > Ophiothrix spiculata. Next base: position 8,945 of record JXSR01S025395.1, read on the forward strand.
CTAGATTTTTTTCAGCATCTCAAACCTTACCAATTAATTGTAAAATCATACCAATGTTATTAAAATGAAAACTATCAAAATCAATTTTGATTGCTGATAATTTTTGAGAGAAAAAGAGAAATATATATGATGGGTACATGTAAACTATGAATTTTGCAATAATGATGATTCAAAATCAGTTTTTGTCACCATACTGCGCTACTGTGTAAAAATGGAAAAAAAGTTGTTGAAATAGATGAAACAAGTAGAACTCGGGCTTACCCGATGTGTAAAAAATTGTCCCCGCCGTATGTGGTCAAAGTTTACCCCATTTGAACTCCTGTGACCTTAAATGACCCCTGATGACCTTGAAGTGACCTCAAAATTTTTTGGCATCAACAACTGTCCCCGCCTTCCCAAGTTTCATGTCCGTACACCAAGGTTTACCCCATCCGTGTGTCCATGATGAAAATGTTAACCAAAATGTTAACCTACATTTTCTCAGAGACCGAGGGTCGCACGTTCCTGAAACTTGGTGGGTGGGTGCCCCTTGACCATCCAAAGACCAAGTTTATATTGGTTAGTAGACCAAAGGTCACTGGGGGTCATCAGGGGTCATAAAGGTCAAAGGAGGTCAAATGGAGCTCATCCAAAACTCGTTCGGCGGGGACACAAATATTTGATATTTACCTTCTATGTACTGCTCACATGAGTAACTAACTTGTAGATATTTGAACTCATTTGGACATGGATCCGACTCATTTCCAGTAAATATACCCAGTAAATCAGTCTTGGTATTAATGTCGCAAGCCATGTTTCCATGGCATTTCTCTCTGACAACCTCCTCAGCAACGTAACCGGTATCACACTCTGAGTAGGTATGGTTAGAGGATCGATGAGGACATATCTTTCCATCGGTATCCTCACGTCCATAAAAGACGTCGTCAATCCAAATGTATTTATCGCCACATGTTAGTTGCATTGTTTGACTATCACATGATGTCGCAGTTAATTGCTGATGTCCCACTGAAATAAGTCAATAATAATTGAATACGCTATTACTAGAAAATCAAAACTCCACCAAAATTGTATTTGAGTAATACAGAAAAAAACTGAATATTTAATAAGAGTTGCTCAACCAATCAATTAATTTTCCTAAGGAACTTCATTATCTAAAACAATTTGACAGCATGTGTTTATATTATTTGTGTTTCCATGGCAACACTAGAAGAGATTTGTTGTCTTTTAATGGTATAACAAAATATGTATGTGTCACTAGTAAAAGATAAAATAAACAGTTGAGAATGAAGTTAAAATTAGACAAAATCAGCAAATTAGTGGTATCAAAGATTTTAAAAGATTTATGCCACCATCATTGGGGCACCAGAAGTCAGCATGTACCCATGAAGTAAACTGGATCACTATTTAATGTTGTGGCACCCTTTATTGTGCTACTCTATCTTTACCAATAAAAAGAATGTCTCTAACAGAAGAATTATACCTTAGGTCTACCATTTGGAGCACATGACACTACTATGTTCATCCAAGAAAACCCAAACTCCTCAGATTTTGACCCTATTTGTCTGTCCAATTAGAATGCAGAGTTGTTAACATTATTGATATTATAGAAAGGAACACACAATTTTAAATCTTAGACAACTTAAGGGGCCTGTTAAGGCTTATATTTTGACTTTCTTTTTTAGCTTATAAGTCTAAAAATATTAAGTTACAGTAAAGAAAAGTATACATTTCTAGAAAGGAAATTTGACAAGGAATCTGCTTATGCTATTGGTTTGGTTAAATATAGCAAAAAAAAAACAGTGGTTTTGCCTGAACATTTTTCGGGAAAAGTAACTAAAAAAATTGTTACTGTCATTTTATCACATATCGTTTTTTGGAAACTGCACAAAATTATCTAGGATCGCATTTTTTATTTTTTCAAATAAAGCTGAATTTTTCGAAATATAATGAAAACCATGTTGAATGTGCCATTTCCGATATTTATCTGCATCAATTTTGATAGAAACTAATGAATGTCTTTGATTTTAGGACCTTAAATTAAAAAATGAGAAACACGATCCTAGATTTTGATATACTCTACATAATGGTTGAAAAAGCTTTCCTTGTACTTTTTAGTTTTTTAGTTACGTTTCCCGAAAGAATGATGTTTTTCATCAAAACTGAAAAGTAGAAATCCCATGTTTGATGAAAAAATCGCACATTTTGACCTAAAACACATGAATTTTTAGGTCTAAACCATGGGTATCGGACATGAAAACTTACTATGTAATTGATATTATTGGTAAGTATTGTGCTCAACTTTCAGATCAACTTTTAAGCTCCGTTTTTTGTAAATATTGAAAGAAATCTAAAATACAAATGTTCAATTATTTGGTCTTTGTTTACAACATTGACAATTTATTGCGCGATTTTAACAAAATGTGCTCATGCAAGAACATAACGCAACGCGTTCACCCGCGCATGCAGTACTTGTTACCGCGCAAACAGGCACGCACATCAAAACACGCAACCTAAACGCAAAAAATAGGACGCGTATCTATGCCCATATTTTCCCACCAACAGCCACGTGGCTTTTTCACTGTAAAATGCCAAAACAATCTTTTAATTTAACCTATAAATAAGTTTAAAAGTTTTGTTTTGTAGTATTTTATTGTCTGTAATAAAAGGTAACATGCTGAAGTATCAGAAAATGCAGAAAAACTAAATTATGCTTTAGAACAAACGGCCGGGATTAACAGGCCCCTTAAGGGTGGTTGCACATCTTAGCACAACTTGATCAACAATTTTTTAATTAAACTTTTGTTACTTCAAATTGAATGAAGATTGCTCTTCTCCAACAAATTTTGCAAGAAGGGTGAAAATTAATCAATAGATGGCCGTGTAAAAACTAATTTAATATTGGGATACTATTGGGTTAGGGTCAGAGTACACAAGTCCCACTGCTCCAGAATGGCTATGCCTCTGAGTAGAACCAAAAACAAGTTGTGTCACGTTTTGGTATCATGCTTTTTGGTGTGTGGGTTCCAAATAATAGAACCCACTTTCAGAGCCCTTCAGAAAGCAGAAACCTGCACACGAGTACAAGGTCAGAATATCATAATAAATGACACATTTCTGGAAATAAGATTCAGTTGGAATGCCATGCATTGTGGGTTACTGGTGCCAAGAAATGCATGCATTTCCATTAATTGAATCTAAGATCAATAAAACTGAATCTAAGATATGTTCTTCTAAAGAGAACAAAAGTAAAACTAATTTGTTAAAACTTACTGTAATGAGCAAAAACATCACACAAATAAAGTGTCGCATTGCTATCCACAACTTGAACGCTCACATAGCGCCCCCGCAGCTCTCCATTACAGTAAATAATATTGGTATTTTCCATATCGTATGTTATGTTGCCACACAGCTCATTTTCTTCAAAATTCTCGCTGTTTCCAACACGCACTTCAAAATTTGGCATATCTGGGCCTGTGAGATAAACACAATAGTAAAATTAAATTTAAAAATGTTAAGGAATATCAGATTTAAACGAGCCATATTAGCCAATAAGAAAATGTAAAATGCATTTTTGAGTTCAATAATCTTCTTTGTTAACAATCAATCAGAATAATTTACTATTATCACAATAGTTTTGTTTGACATTAGCAACCGACTATCAAATGACATTGAACACATAAGTTAATGTGTAACAAAGTTTTTACCCAAACATGTCCACCTTTTTTGACTATATGAGCTAATGCTCTTGGACTAAATCAGGGCAGCAGTGTTCCTGCTAAAGCCGTATGTCTCGTAATTGCCGCAGAGGCTAAACAAATTGGCGCAAGGGGTTCCAAAAACAGAAAGTTAAAAATATGGTTTTGGTTATACACGATGTTCACTTATTTCAGTTTTATTTATATATTCAAAATGACTCTCATTTTCTAGGTGATCTTCCCAACAATTGGCAATGGCGAGATGTTATTTTCTTTTTATTTATGTCCCTTAGGCGCAAAGTAAAAGTCCTTAGCAGGAACACTGCAGGGCAGCATAGAGTTGAGAACCTTGAACCCTGTTCCAAGCACAAAATGTCCAACTTTTGGCAAACAATGGCTAAAAAGCCACACTTTCTACTTGGTAATCATACTATTGTACATTACTGCTCATATAAATTTACTGATCAATTAGGCCAAAAAAGCCTTTTATTTGTATATTAATCTCTTCGCAGTCAACCTTTTTTGCCTTTCGTGCCAATTTGTTTATTAGACATATCATACCAGTCTTGTTCAGTATTTTCGAATTGTATATACTGCAAACGCGCCCTGTGGATCCACTCACAAAGTACTTAGAACGAGACTAGTCAATTAAAAGTCAGACCAAATATTCCAAATGGTGGCTTTACCTCTATGTTGTGAAGCGTGAAAAGGGACGCGTAGAAACAACATAAATATTTGAGTATTTTGACAGGGTGGTTATGAAACATGATGTACATTCAAAATAACAAAAACTTGAGGATGTGTCCTCTGTAACTGGGCACTCCACTGGGCTATTGACAAAGTAGCACTGAGGAAACTTGCCGATGATATTATAAGTTAGTTGATTTTTTTTTAAATTGATTTTGGAGTTGTATGATTTTGGCCTCATGAGACAAAAATGTATTCAACAGACAATATTTGTTCACAGAGGGTATCCATTTCTAGCAATTTCTCCTGCTTTAAAAAAAAAATCTCACACCTTTGAAAAAATCTCCCGCTTTGAGAAAAAAATGTACCGCTGTGTCCTGCTAGCTTGTACTACAGACCGTGTACACCCTACATTTTGTTGAAAAATTGAAAATGAGATCGTTATGAGTCACATTTGTGCTTATGAGACCTTCTTTTTTTTGCTTGTCACTTTTCAAAAGTTACGTAAACAATGGTAAAAAAAAAATGGGTGTACCTTTTGGGCCTTATATGTCGGTTATCCGTAAATGTTACTCGTAAATTTTAATCTCCCAAATCAGAATTTGGAAATGTTGACAGGTATGTTCTCCACAATGACAATATAGCACACTGACTCACAACTGATACCATTATCTCTTTGTTGCATCAACACAATCATCTTTAACTTTGAAGATATTGTTAGCAAACAAATGGTTGACATGTACTTACGGTCAGCTGATTTACAAGTTATTACATCTACAGCATTGATGAGATATTCCCACTCCATGTCCACGACATACCAGGGTTCCCATTCCTTTTGCGTAATACTACACTGGCTTTGGCAATCTTTGTTCGACGTCACATCATCGTTACCATACGATGCGTCTTGAGAGCTGGACACACTGCTCTGATTTGATGGTTTAAATACACTGTGATCAGATCCTGAAATTTAAAATGCACACAAAAATTCTGGGTGACTATTAATTCTATCACTAATGTGTTTTCGCAAAAGGACGATTGTTGAGTCTAAAGCAAACTTTGTGCACATCTGTTGTGATAGAATTGCATAAAACTTATAAAAAGGCCCAAAGAGCTTTTGAAAGATTGCAATCTTACTTAGCAAGAAATCTTGCTGTTTTTTATAATGAAAACCAAAAAAGTCACTTTTCACCAATCAGTAAGACTCCATAATCTGTATATACAATAAGATCAATCTTGCAAAGTAATGCCAACAATAGGTCAAAAATCAATTAGGATTTTTAGGTAAAAAATGCCACAGGCAATGTTTCAAAAACTGAGATTAAAAATCAAAAATTTGATAAAACTGCATGACTGTGGACTTTTTTCCCCTTTTTTTCTGACTATATTATTAGTACCACTTTTAGCCTATGAAAATGTATTCCTACATTTCTTCATATTTTGGCCCTACCTAAAACTAACATCACCATCGTGTTCAGCAAGTAATCTGTTTCTATCAATGTATACCACAATATGTTTTAAGTTTCAGTTGCTGAGTTCTGTTACAGAGCGAAAACTGTACAAAACATGATGGTTTGACACCAGCTTTTATTTTATCTGAAAAACAGATGTGATAAGGCAAAAAAAAAAAAGAAACAGGTATGTTTCCTGTGGGTGGTCACAAAACTTAAATGCAAAATGCGTTTTTTTATTTCTTATTTTTTTTTATTTTTTAATGAGGTGCTAAGGCAAATTTGCATGAAAACATCCGCATGGGTGATGAATTTTAGTAAGAAACCTGTTGAAATGCAGGCAAACTGCGGTTTCAATTGTTTGTTGAAAAGAAAACAAGTCTCAAGTAATTATTTTTAATCGTCCCTATTCTTTTTTATCAAATCTGCTATTTTGACTTTCATTTTTTTTAAAAATCAGAATAAAAAAAATTAATGCGGTAAATATATGATGGCAAAACAAATGCCCGCGGCCCACAGGAAACAAACTTAAATCTTTTTTTAGCCTAATAATGGTACTTAAAACTTACTGTGTGTCTGACAGTCATAAACAACATCAAGGTAGAGAGGCACGTCAGGGCAAACACTGGTAGGAAGACCATTGGCATCTTGTGTGTCAAAGGTCGACATCTGGACATTGAGTTTGCAGGACTGCTTGTTGTCACAGTTGGCCTTGACCATGGTGAGGACTTCACTGGAATTCACAGCACAGCTAAGGTTGTAGGAGTTGGCCCCATGACGAGAACACAGACCTGGGATAAATGCACACGTTGTTAAACAGTTTAGTTTATCTGTTCCGCACTCCCCTGGCTACGCCAATGATATAGGTACTTGAGGATTCTGTACATTAGGCTGCACAGGATTCCAATTGTTATCAATTTCAATTTATTTTTACGTTTCTCTAGTCACAATCATATATTATCATACAACATTTCTCAAATTGCATGAATTTTATATATACAAATTTAAAAATAAACTTAATCAACTAAATTGTATACAAAAAATATAAGACAAATTTAGTAGATTATGATGTGACAATTTTAGGATTAGTTATAGATATATTCCATATCCAATCCAAACTCATTCTAGGAAAAAAAACCTAGTTTCTTGTTACAGATCAGAAAACGTAAATGCATTGTTCATTTTTTATTTTCTATTTTTTATAAACTATTATTTAGATGCTGAAGTAAATTTTGACATATTTCTCAAATTCCCAAACATAACTAAAGAGGTGTCTGATGAATTGCTATTTTTGAAATAGAGTTACTTTTGCAGAGCACAAATTTCTCATTTTCATTACTTTGAGTGGACTCTAACCACTGCGATCAATACAACAAATTAACAGTCCATGCACTACACCATTGAGCTAACAGATTTGGGTAAATACAACACACTTTTCAAATCTTTCCTACTCCATGGTATTTTGACATGTGAGTGCAAGAAAGTCGTATCTGTATTTTGGTCATTTTACAAGAGAAACATTTTTGTGTCTCATTAACAAAGAATTTGTTATAAACATTATTTTTTAACTTTTTGATAAATCTATGATACTGTGTCAGTATTCCCATATTATAATTTTGCAATATAATTCACTATTTTAATTTGAGAAAGAAAAATGGCATATATGCACTCTGAATTTTCCATGAAAAAACTTTCTTGGTTACACAGTTGATAAATTACTTATACAAGAAAGTCGTATCTGCAGCAGATAAGACTATCTTGGTATTATGGATGATATACTACGTATGCAAGAAAGTCGTATCTGCGATATACAAGAAAGTCGTATCTTCGTAGATATGACTTTCGTGGTTTCATGGTTGATAAATTACTTTTACAAAAAAGTAGTATCTGCAGTAGATAAGAAAGTTGTATCTTCCCAGATATGACTTTCTTGATTTCATGGTTGATAAATTACTTTTACAAGAAAGTTGTATCTGCAGTAGATACAACTTTCTTGATGTACTATTTATACAATAAAGTTGTATCTGTGCAGATATGACTTTCTATTTGCAAGACATGAATTGCATGGTTAATTCCCAATTTTGGTTAATTACCCTCTTCAGCGCGTCCATAGAAAGCATCTTGAATTACAATATAATGACGTGGAAAGCAAGAGATGGCCAATTCCTGTCCAGCACACTCCAATGCTTGTTCCAACTCTCCTACCCCATGGTTTTCTGAAATGGACAAAAAACAGTTTAGATAATTAAAGATTAAGCAAACAGAGCTATAATTAAAAATGTGCTAAAATAATTGAAATTCAATTAGGTATTCGAACACGCTACAGAGTTGTTTATCACGAATCAACAAAGATGCATCCATGCGTCTGTGTAATTTTATTGCACAAGGGTGGCTTTAACCACCTGAGCATGATAAAAATATGCCAACGCATCGGATGCAGAGTTGTTGATTACCAATGAATAACTCTGTAGCATGTTTGAATACCTTTCAACAACAAAAATATTCATGAAAACATATTAACTAAATCTCTTAATTTAACAGATAGGCCTACTCATCGTCATAAAAATATTTAAGAGAATCTTAAGCAAAGAACTAGTTTGTGAATGTTTGTTGCTTTGACGTTTTCAATTGTTTCAGAGCACCGGGGCTTTGCATGTGCTCGATGAACAGTGCGCCAACATATGTGTTATGCGTAAATGCACTACCGTAAATGCTGTGCCGTGGATTCATCACGAATCAACAACAGTACGCTCCTGTATAAGGATATACAGTGAGTTGTTGAAAGTAAGTTTAATCAGGTATGGAAATTATCATAATTTTGACCTGATCAATGTAGGCCTAGACAGAAGCATATAAATACTAGAACCATGGTAAAGCTGTACCATACTCAATCAGCATATTTTACATACAAATTTTAAATGCCATTTGCACATCCCAAACCACAAAAATACACTTTAGATCCCATCAAAAACTTTACCCAAACCCTAACCCTAAATGCTAACTCTAAAACTAACCCTGACCCTGAAATGAACCTTGCCCTAAAATTAACCACAAACATCTATAACTCTGGATGGGACCTTACATTTGATCCCACCTTTTTGCAACAATTATGCAAATAATCTCATTCTCAACATAGTATAAATAAATTTCAGACAATCTGAATGCAGTCATTGCATATCCAGAACTTGTCACAAGCACAGGACATTGGGAAGCACATAACACCATGCATTCCCAGTAAGCATGATCAGTAACGTGTGTCTGCAAAGTGTTGTGCATTTGTGTAAATTGTACACGTGATTCTGATACAAAAGGCTCTGAAATGTTTATGTCCAAAAATTACTTAAAACAACAATATTTAAGTGCACTGTTAAGGAATTGTATAATTTTGATTTTTGCCATGCAATTCCACCATAGTCCGAATCCTTCCAACTCCTAACAGCCTATGGCCATGTTCAGTAGTAGGAGCATAAGAGCATCACACCATGGATTTGGAATTTAGTTTAAATTTCACCATATGGTGCCACACCACAATATAGCTCCCTATTGACTTACTGTACAAAATGGCTTCCCAAACACACCCAATAACTCATTAATAAAGCAACTGGTTTCTTCAGCACTGGTTTTTCTTAATTGATTATGATATCTCTTTTAACCAAAAATAATGAAAAATATACACCATCAAGGCAACATTTTTGAGATACAGTGCGTTGAATGGTAATACCGCCCCAATACTAAAAGCCACATTTTGAATTTCACCTAATCTCATGCATTATTGTGATAAGCCTTAAAAGTTTTACCAACTACTCTGGAGATCAAAAATGGCATCAGAATAACTTTAAATAATCTTAACTCCATGATTAGAACAAAATATACACCAAACATATTGCCCTTCTACACTTTTTGAGGTCCTCATTTAGGAGAGGGCAGTCAATTTTGCCGATTTTAGAAATAGCGACGCCAGTTTATTTAGTGTAGTGGACCCATATAGCTTACCTTCAGGACACTGAAATCGTACTTCATAATCATGACAATTGGCATCATTTGGTTGATTATATTTGTTGCATTTTAATCCTCCTGTATTGCCGAAGCTTGTACAAGATCTCGTCAAAACATCTCCAGTCTCATAGAATGGTGCGCCAGTTGAAGCTTCACGGCACTCCGCATCAATCATGTCTACGCAATTAACTTCAAAATCCTGTTGTAGGGGAAAATAAAAACAGTAAATGTCATCCTTTTGTTTGTTTGTTGCTAAACCAGTGAATAACAATAATAGCAAATCTCATATTTTTGTTTTGACAAAACCAGTGAATTATTTGTATTTTTAGATTACAAAATAAGTCAGCACTTTGGAAAACTCCATCAGCTGATCCTGTTTGGCTGGAATTTCTCATCTGAGTCAATTTTGACAGATTTTTTCCTAGTTGTCAAAAGCATATTCAAGTATTGTTTTCTCCCTCAATTAAAATCACCCAAAACAAATGCATATATAGATAAAAAAGTAATTCAGTAACCAAGAGTGACTTTCCAAAACTGTGATTTACTTACATTTTTAAACGTTGAATATTTTTCATTTTCATTATTTTGCTTTGTACCATCCATTGAATTTATCCATTCAGTCCACACGGTTCCTAAGAAAGACAAGAACATTCCTTAATGAATCTATTATACAACTGACAGAGACAGGGTTTATGGTCAATATGGTGCCTCTTCAGCATTTATTTATTTATTTATTTTATCTGTTTTTATTTATTTATTTTATTTATTATTTATTTTATTTATTACACTTTAGAGGAGTGATCCTCACAGGTATACCCAACAGTGATAAACACTCTACAAGGGGTACCCCTACAATGACCAGAACGGGGTTGGGAACAATCAGGGGTAGAATACCCTACTCTTTACGATACTGACTGCGATTACATGTAGGTATGACTCTTCTGTACATGGGACCGACAGCTTTACGTCCCCTCCGAAGGACGGCAATCTCTCATGAAATATTCACCAAACTCTAAATGTTTCATGGAGAAGATCGAATATCTGACCCAATGCTCCCACCAAGTCAGACAAACATCTTAGCAAAGATTCCGAGATTCCATTCCGGTAAGGCAACCCTCACCGGGAATCGAACCCGGGCTCAATGCGTGCAAGACGAGATTGCTAACCACTACATTACGCCGCCCCGTTTAGGCCACATCAAACTCTGAAACAACTCCTGGTTGCCCCGAAAGATAAAGCAACCACTGAAGAAAAATCAGGTGTTGTGTATCGTTTCCCCTGTATGGACTGTAACAAATTTTATGTCCGTGAAAACGCATCCAACCAATCGGCTCTTGTTGAACATACCAAGGCCACTGGACATGAACAAGACACCAACAATGTTAACGTTTTGTGCAGGGACGACGAGCATATTCCAAGGAAAGTGAGAGAGGCAATATATATCAAGAAAAAAAACTCAAAAGATTTATGATTTCCTGTTATCAACATCAAGGACACCACCAACGTTCAGAACAGGAAATCAGACATGAGACACAACTCAGATACCATTTGCTGATGACGGAGAGTGGTTTGTCTGAAATTATTTGACCAAAAAACGTGAGTGCTGATGCATTGTTTTAAAATTATTATTTCATGTCTTCAACCAGCACGTATAAATCTCTTCATTTGCGGACCATACAGTGTTACTGACCTACACAATCCCAGGACACATTGAGATACTTGGTGAATCCATTGCATATTGGGTAGTCCACACCAGTTGTAGCAAACTGGTCTTCACTAACATCAACCATGCAGTGCTGTTTATTGTTACATTGACGCTCCGTGCGATAGCGCACTGTCTCAGGATCGTATTCGCAATCTGCAGAATAAAAAATCAAATTAGTTTCTCTGTGCATTGGTTTTGCTGGTTTCTTAGTGTCTGTCATGTCAAAAGTTTACCATTTCTGTTTTGGAATACTTCTAACGTACCAAGTAACAAACGTATGACTGAAAAACCTGCATATGTTGTTGAATAAAAAAAGACAATATTTTGCTTGAAGTCAAAAAAAAAGTTTAATTTTCTGTGGAATGAGCTAAGTACATGAATATCAATGTATAATCTAGCTTTTATCAAAAAAGCCAGAGTATCTTGAATATTTACTACTATAGGACACACAATAATATACGTATAAAACATGTTATTGGAAATGAAACTGCACTGTGCAATAGTTATCAGATTGAAAGAGGTGTATCATTTTTTAATTGATGTTACAAATTTTACTGATTAATTTCTATATGTAAAATACATTTTCTTAGCCAATTTAAGTAATATTGAGGTCGTGTTAAAATGTGTTTTTGCAATATGTGTCATGTTCAGGGAATTATTTATTTGCGTACTTTTACTTTTGGATGTGATATATTTTTATTGTGCACATGATCACTGTAAATACCTAAATATGATCTGTGCTTTTAACTTGTTTTTCCCAAATGAACGTGGCTTTTAATAATGTATTAGATGAGCATTGTGCAATTCTTGTGAAATGTTCATGGTTCTACAGCAATATTTGCCATGTTCAGTGTGCGATATATTTGAGTACTTTTATTTCAAATCTGATCTATTTTTACTTTGCATATGATCACTGTATATAACAATATCGATCTATGTTTTTTAAAATGTTGAACAATGAACATGGCGTTTTAATGATAAATATTTGAAATAACCGTTGTGCAATGTTTGTTTATATTTATTTCATGGTGTAATATTTCATTTTATATCATGTATATTATGTGATATTTTTGTGATATTCAGGGAATGACATTTGCTTACTTTTATTGTCTAATGTTGACTGTTTTACTTTATGTATAGTTATTTTAAATGGTGGAACTGTTTTGAATGTGTATATGATTATTCTATGTTAATGTTTAAAATTCTTATCTTGTAGTATATAATTAAATGTAAACAGGGCCCTGAGTAAGAACAGCTTTTGCTGATACGGGCCACCCTGTATAAAGATAATAAATAATAATAAAATAATAAAAAATAATGTATTGGACAGTATAAACAAAATTCCAGAGTGCAGGGCCCAATTGATTGGAATGCAAGGCCTGCCATGGATGTTCGTTTAAATTGTCCAATACATTTTTATTTCGCCTATAACCAACCTGTTGGATAATGGTCATCCCATATGATACATTTCTCATTATGGAATCTGCCATAGGCGGTGAAGGTGATGCGGATGTACTCTCCCTCAGGGCATGAGATCTGCAAGGTCTCCTCATCACAGACAGTCTCATCCCCATAGATGTACAATGGCAAACCTTGAAATGAAAAAGGAAGCAAAAAATCATATGCAGAATAAATTATCAGAGTGATTTTTTAGGAGACACTCATTAAACCTTTTTTTTTCATGAATAACACCTTTTGGAAACACAGAACTCTCAAAAGAGGGTTACAAAATTTGGAATTTTTCAATTACATTTTGGATTCTTGGTTTTGCTTGTCTTTAATTCCTATTTGAAGGGTAAAACAGTTGAAAATCAAAAAAATCATAGCAAAATTTATCCAGCATTTTTTACTTAAAAACACACTGCTCCTGAAACATTATAAAATATGGTTTTCATTTGGGTTTCAGGAATAAAAATTTGCGAGCACCAGGGACTCTTCCAAATTTACAAGCCTATTTACCATATAAGGTGCAGCTTTTATCTTTAGTCAAATCAAATGCCGGTGGCTAATATGTTTTGGGAAAGTATACTTTTTAGTCCTATCAAAAACTGTCCAGACCGTAACTCGCTAATTATGGCCTGACCCTAACCCTAAATATACCTTAACCCTAACCCCTATACTAACCCTAAATCTAAAATAGGACCCTAAGTATACTTGGTTCATTTTGGGCAATTACAGTACATAGAGCATAGTAATACATTTCTGTACAAACCTTTTTCATTGTAGAAAGTCATCCTGTCTGATCCATACACATTCTCAGCCACACAAGTATAAAACCCTCTATCATCATACAATGGATGAAAATCAATCTCCGAAATCACATGGAACTCGTCTTCAACATAGCTGCTGATAGTCGCATTGTCACCGCCGTCGTAATCGTACCCGTCCCTGATCCAGCGAATGGTTGGGAGCGGGACGCCAAAGGCCCGGCATTGGATGGTGCCATTGTATGGAAAATGAAGCTTGGTGGTGTTGTACACGCTAACGACTTCTGGTTTCTCATCTGAAAATATCAACATATTTTTTTGATAGCAAATTAAGTAGGCCTTTGATAAATTCTTGTGTTTTATGTTGTGTGTTCAGATGGTACTTTGCAAGATTAAAGAAATAATCATCACTAGCTATTTGCACAAATCTGATTGATGGAAAAGGATTAACAAAAAAGGGCCATTCTTTGGGTGGACATACTTATTTGCAGAACTTGCCAACTTGCTTTAAATGTAAAAAAGCAGAATTCAAATCTGTTGCCTAATGTTGTAAGGTCACAGTGTATGCTTACCCTGTTAGAATGATAACCAAAAACTATAAACAAGCTCAAGTAAAGAATCATGTAAAATTTTGTGATGTATTGAAAAAGAATGGCCCAGAAGTTTTATAAAAACGAGTTTCCTCTAATAAAGAATGGGTCTTGGAGTGCATCATTTTTTAACTCATGGGAAAACTAAATGTTTGCAAAATGATAATGCATTTATATTAAAATACATTCAATCAATAATCTGATAAAAGGACATATGAAAAAGACCAATGTCTTTTATACAATGTGGTCTAGCAGAACAGCGCAGGACTCTTAAATCAGTAGGTACCAGGTTCGAGCACCACTAAGGCCAACAAGTTATGTCCATGGTTAAGACATTTACTCTCAATTGCTTTGCTGACCCATGTAATATTGGGGAGCTATCATGGGAAATATTACACTCTATGTGCTGATTTAGTTTTCACCTGGCCAGTAGCATCTCAATTTGACGTGAAGTGATTGTGACAATTTCTTGATGACAGCATAATAATAGGCAGCAGCACTGTTAGAATTTGTTCACAAAATTAGTATCGCTACACAAAAGCTGTGTTGTCATTATCAATATTATTATTTTAACTGGATAATAAAAAAAATTCTATTATAAAATATATCTGAAATATATTTTCAAATGACTATGAATTACACATACAACATAAAGATGCATTATAGTGTATGTGCACTTTCTTTCTTGTTAAAAAAAATGACATTTCATGCGAGAAATAACAAGCACTAACCTCTAAGATAACACCCATAAACCTCAATCCTCAGGGCTATTTCTTCATGCCAAGACAACGGAATCAGGCGTATATATCGTGCAAACATGAAATCTGCCAGGTACTGTCGCACTATAGTGTTATTATCCGTGTTGGCTATACAGATCTGAAACCAAACAAGGATATACAATGTTTCATTCCATTCATATATCATTCGCTAAGTATTGCATCTTAAATGTCTCCACCCATTAATCTTAACAAAGATGACCCTAGTCCCCCCCTGGGGTCCCAATACTCACCCTATCTGTCATATTCTTCTCACAGCCAGTACAATGCGACCCATCGTCCTCCTGGTATAACTCCCATTCATTCCCATCATAACCTGTGCCATTCACTGTATTATTTGCTGAGTATTCCATCTTAAATATTTCCACCCATCAATCATAACAAGGATGACCCTAGTCCCCCTGGGGTCCCAATACTCACCCTATCTGTCATATTCTTCTCACAGCCAGTACAATGTGACCCACCGTCCTCCTGATATATCTCCCATTCATTACCATCAAAACCTGTGCCATTCACTGTATTATTTGCTGAGTATTGCATCATGAATGTTTCCACCCATCAATCATAACAAGGATGACCCTAGTCCCCCTGGGGTCCCAATACTCACCCTATCTATCATATTCTTCTCACAACCAGTACAACGCAACCCATCATCCTCCTGATATATCCCCCATTCATTACCATCATAACCTGTGACATTCACTGTATTATTCGCTGAGTATTGCATCATTCATGTTTCCACCCACCAATCATAACAATTATGACCCGAGTGCCCCTGGGGTCCCAATACTCACCCTATCTGTCATATTTTTCTCACAGCCAGTACAATGTGACCCATCGTCCTCCTGGTATATCTCCCATTCATTGCCATCATAACCTGTGCCATTCACTGTATTATTCGCCGAGTATTGCATCTTAAATGTTTCCACCCACCAATCATAGCGAGGGTGACCCTGAGTAGCAATCTTCCTAATTTGCATCACTCGTTCAAAATCAATCTGAAGCCACTGGTCTTGGTCTTTGATGCCAGCTACCCAGGCACCGTACGGGACTTTGAGACGTGCATCCCATGGGAAGGAGTCTAATGTAGACATGAGTTTTGTGCTGGAGGCTAAGATCTGGTGATTGCCGATTGACTTGTCAATCATGCCAAAGGTCAACATACAGTCTACAAGGAAAAGAATAAAACGTATGTCAAGTTAAGATAAATTCTAGATGAGAGAAAGATATGATAAAGTTTTGGATTTAAATCTCACAAAGTTTGAAAAAGATTAGAAGCATTTGGACTGGGCTTAAATTGTTTAAGGGGTTTTCTCAAAGATGCACTTGCTTACGACTGCAGGATAACAATTTTTTTCTTAAAATAGTAAAATTTCAAAACATTGATGGCACCTACCTTGCGTACGCAAATTTCAATGCACATTAAACGCACGCTTTACTAACGCGTTTGGTGAATAATGCGGGAAATTATGCAGACGCGAGTTATTGAAAAACATTGTTGTCATTTTTCTTGAAAACTAATATGATGACCTATTTTATTTCAGTATTTTGAAGTACGCAATAAATGCTTTAACATAATGTAAAAATTTAAAAAATCAATGGATCATTTACTGTTTTACCAGCACATAACGATCAACCTTTTTGAGCTTTCCCTATACTTTGTGTGGTAAATTGGGTGAAACTTTGGGAAAATATATTGTTTTTGAAATGTCTGCATCTCAAAAGCAAGCACAGCGGCCCATCTTTTTTTTCATTTCAGATTCATTATCAGCTCAAATGAATCTATCAAATACTAAATTTTAAAGAAAATTAATGGCGATTTTGCATCTGTGAAAGAACCCCTTTTAATTAAAATTAATACTTTCATTTCATTGAGAAATTAACAAGTTTTATTGAACCTTTTACTCATTTCCAAAGTTGTTTTAGTGGAATTTTTATACTTTTTTATTGCAAGTTTTTTCTTAGCTAGTCAGAGTGCATAGGCATGTCATGTTATTAAAAAATCAAAATGTTTAGCTTTATTTAGTGACTCGCAAACTTGGGCACACCAAAAGTGTGCGCAAAGATTCCACAAAAACGTTAACTGAAATCGGTTACCTTTTTTGGTAAGACGCAACATCAGTCGCGGGCATAAGACACGTCGTTGCAATAAAGCCGACATGTAACAGTACCATAGATGTTGTCTTGGTTTGTTTCGTTTACACAGACTTATTTAGCTGTCATATAAAACAAATAATGAATGTTTCTTATTTGTGTCAATGGAACAAATATTTTATTCAGTGAAAGATCAAATGCCCCATTCAACTCAGCTTCGCATCATTTAAATGGAGTATTTGATCTTTCACCTCATGAAATATTTGTACCATTGCACTCATAAACATTCATTATTTGTATACTATTGCATGTTCATAGGCATTCAATATTTGTTTTATATCATGATATCACACAGGTTTGTTTGTACTATTGCACGGCTCAAATCACTGTAATCATGATATTAAAAAAATATATCTCTTTACAACCTAGCATTGCAAAACATACCTTGTTGACAGATGTAGGCATTCTCAGTCCTACAAGGTGCAGAATCCCAGTTATAACCATGCTCCCCACTCAGCTCAATACACCTCTCTCCATCAGACACATACTTGGCATTATAATCAGTAAACAGATGGCCTATGCCATCCCGCCAGCGACAGGTGTTGTTATCGGTGATGACGCAACCGACCCAGAAACTAACGTTAGACGCCGATGTGATATTTGGTCCCCATAAGGTGGTAGCATTGGTAGTGTTTAGTAGGCTGTCAATGTGGATTTCTACTAGGCCTTCCAGAAATTCCTGTAAAGTTTATCGAAAAATAACATGGATAGTAAATTTTGTCAAAACGAGCCATTTTATGCGACAAATTAAATAAACTAACTTGAGTTAACATTTGATTAGGAATGCTTATATCAAATTTAATATAAATAGTTGTCTTTTTGTAGCTAGTAGTTATTGCAATGATGTACTACACATCTACATAATCGCCACAATGGTTTGTCACGGCCAAAATTGATTTCATTCTGTTGGTTCATAACTAATCATTGCAACCAAAAGGACAAGGCAAACAATTCATCAACTTGTCACCCTTGTCACAGAAGATCTTTTGAAGCAAGCATGATAGAGATTGTGCACTGAAAATTGTTGACTGGGTCTACTTAGTACAAAAGTTGATATTTGAATGGCAAAATCAGACTCTATGATATTTTAGTCGGTCCTTTTTCTTTGCAAATTTTGATTTTTTTTTTTTATGGGTTTTTTTTTCAAAATTTTCAAAATTTCGGCATTTCTTCACAAAACCTTTGGATAATTTTACCAAAATAGCAAAAATTTCAACAAAAATACAATTTGTAATGTAAATTTGACACAAAATTGTAGAGATTTTGAATGGGTCTTCTTTCCTTGAAAATTGGTATTTGGATGGAGTTTTTCAAATTTCCTAGTGGCAAGTCCCTACCCAAAAAAAGAGTACCCCCAAGCTTGTTGACATCATGATAAGGCCACACTAATTTAATTGTTTGTCTCAAAGCTGCCACGTGCGTTAGTTTAAACATGCACATTAACATTGCCAAATTGTCAAAATTTGAATTTTTCTTCTAAATATTTTTTTAATTTTAATTTTGTCAGATAAAACCCCATCGAAGATCACATATTGTGTCCGGTGGATCGCAAAATACAAAATATCAAACATACTGTTTTATATACAAGTAAATATCAATGGACAGAAAATGAATGGCAAAAATGGCAAGTGTAATGCCTGGTATAGTTGGAACAAATTTCAAAAAGAAAAAAAATGCATTCCTCATTAGGTTTTCAAATTTAGGTGAGCTCATATTCAAACAATTAAATTAGTGTGGCCTAACAGACACTCTGAAACCAGCTTTACCTGTGTATGATTGCCAGGAACACCTGCCAGATGCCCATGGTTGATGTTACAGTCTTCCTCAGCATCATGAAATCCACCCAAAGTATCTGCAAAAGCTTTAACACAATGGTCTTCAAATTTCAACCAGCCATCATCGCATTCACCTTGGAAATCATCTGTTAAAGAAAACAAAAAAGTTGTTGCAATTGAATGAAAACTAGCAAGAAATCTGTCCTTAAAGGTTCAATTCATGATTTTGATGTGACAAAAACCTTGCTTCTTTTCAAGCTAAGTAAAAAGAAGAGTATAACATAAATATATACTGAAAATTTCTCTTGATTCAAACCATTCATTTCCAAGTTACAAGCTTTTCAGCATTTTAAAAATCACCATAGACTACTGTGTTGTAATAACTGTCAGGGCCCTGACAATAATTAGAAAATGACACATTTTCTCACTTTTCTCAAAAATGCAAGATCATATGAAAGAATGGTTTGGGGATTGTAACTTATACCAGTTGAAGATTCTTAAAAGCTAAAAAACTCAATTTTGTTAGAAGTGACCTTGAGGGTGAAAAGTGGATCATGAATTTCCCCTTTAACATCACTCTCTTAAAGTCAATCAGGTAACAGACGAGGCAAAACTTGTAGGTCCTTTATGCTGCTTTCATACTTGTGTAGGTTTGTAGCCTTTTGCAGAAAATTGTTGCTTCCAGATGTCATTGCAAGCAAAGCAGAAAATGACTGTACAATGTACAGTGTACATCTTACATTAATCAATTGTCATTTAAAACATGTAACTGTGGGTTATCCGTATATAACATTAATTTCTAGCAATTTTTCCATAAATACATTATCTATTTTGAATTCTATCAAAAAAATACCAATATCATTTGTATTTTATATCTAAAAGTTTGTCTCCAAAAAGGAGCAAACGGTTTTCACCAAAAACAAAATTATAGACACAATTAATACTACAAATATCAGAGAAAAAAAGAATCCATATCAATCAAACAATTTTGCAATAAACTTAAAGAATCTTTTATTCTAAACTACATTCATGATTAAGATATTTCTGGCCTTTTTTCTTTCTTTTGAGTTCATTGGTATCCTTGTGCCTGTCTTGTTTGTTCGTTCGGATTTGTAGGTTTTTTGTCGTAAGGGGTAGGTTATTTCTGGCCTTATTGGCTTTCTAGTCTACTCCTCCATTTTTTTTTATTTTGCTGTTATTTTGATGTATTGTAACCTTTTTGAATGGAAATAAAGATTACAGATTACATGTATCTAGTATATGGCCAAAATATCTGTATAGACCATATCTATAATTGACATACTCCCGCCGTTGATGGGGTAAATCCACAGAACCGGACGGGGAATCGGAACTCAGAACGAGGCCAAGTATGATAAATACACTACTTGCTCTCGCTCTGAGTTCTGTTCCCTGTCCGATCCTGTGGATATACCTCATCAACGGCGGGAGTATGTCAATTATAGATATGGTCTATAAGCTTGTGTTTTAGATCATCTAAATTTTACTTACATATATCATCAACAGTTGGTTCCCATGACACACAGGTATAATTGACATCCAGGTATTTGTTGACGCCCTCGCACGGATCCGTCAAAAACGATTCCATCGATACGCCAATCTTACACTCATGCTGCAGGTGGCAGAATAGCTGCACTCTCTCTAACGCATTGGACAGGGTGCAGTTTGTCGGTGGATACCTATCGACGCCAGGACAGACCGAGTTATCCATGGTGCGGCCATACATGGCATCACTGATGAATAGCACGTCATGTTCGTTGTCACATTTTAACTCCATAAAATCACCTTCACAGATTCTTTTGTGTTGGACAAATTCTGTAATGAAAGCAATAGAAATAATGTTTGTATTTTTCTAACATCGCGATAACTAATTTCAATGCCTTACAATTCGGATATCATTAAAAGAATCCGGGGGTGGGGGGGGGTACTCAAATTCGGTTTGGGTAGGGACGTGCCTCTGGGAAATTTGGAAAGCCACCCATCTAAATACCAATTTTAATCAAAATTCTCATTTTCTGTCAACATTTGCTCTATTTTGGCAAAATTTGTTAACATCTTGATAAGAAATGTCAAAATTTGTGTCATTTGGTGCAAATTTCCAAAAGTTTTGAAAAGAAAACCCATCAAAATACCACATTTTGGGAAGAAAAAGGACCGATTGGAATACCTGAAAGCCTGATTTTGCAACCCGAATTTGCGGCACGTCCCCATAACCCCTTTTGTACTAAGTAGCCCCCCCCCCCCCGCCCCGGGAAAAGAATAGACTAATTTTTCAAATATTATATGCTGCTGTAGATACGGTAAATTTGTTTGATTTTTACTCATTATCTGAGATATGACAACAATCATCTTCCTACAATTTATTTACAAAAATAGATATACAGGAACAAACAGTCACTTACCGATGCACGAATAAGTCACATTGAGATACAAGTTGATATCATCTGGAGAGCACCCATCAGGATACGACAGGGTGCCCTCATGAGCTACCATGTGACATTGTGTTGTATCAAAGCACAAATCATCTGTGATATTAGCCAATGCTGCATCAGTTGAGGTACAAGGAAGGGACGAGACATCGTAGGTGCCTGATTGCGGACAGGTGTTCCAGTTAGCAGTGCGCCCCCATTGGATATCGGTGATGTTTAGTTTTTTGTCATCGTCGCAGACTAGATGTACTATTTCTTCATTGCAGAAAACAGCAGTTGTTGTTTCTGAAACACATGTAGAACATTAAAATCATCATATGTACAAAAATAAGTCAAATGGCTAACAGAGGCCAGGGGTCAGAGGTTTTCAAAATAGACTTGAAGTGTGATTTGCCATTTTGATGAAAAAAAACCCAATTTGTTACAGTTTTGTACCAAACAAGCACTGACACTAATGAACATCATTTTATTGAATAAAAAATAAAGAGATACCTCATATAACAAAAACCAACACTTTTTCTGGCAAAATGGTACTTTCAAACTCTATTCTTGAGGATTGTTATTTTTCAGTCATACCAACACTTTTTCCTTGTTATTCCGGTAGCATATGCTTACATAGCAATACTCAAGAGCTCCTCCTCCACAAGACATGTATATGAAGACAAAGTTTGCATATTACATCCATACTAGCACTGGTTTAGTGCCCTATGTCTGTCATCCTCAATATCCAACATCTAACATCATCACACAATGAGCTTGTAAGCCTCATTGCGATGGCGTTTTTTTCCATTCTTTGAGTTGAGTTTCAAGTACATGTATTTTTTTTTTATTTTTAAAAAGGCATACATACCAACCATACTTTTTCAGGAGCCTTCATAGACAAACAAACAACATTTTCTGACATGCTTACAAAACAATGACTCTAAAAGGCTGAATTGGGATTATCATGAAAATAAGCCATGGCCTGTCAAGTCAAAGTCTCCATTATCATAAAATGATTTAATACAAATTTGGTCTAAGTTTCTCTCAAGCCACAGAGTCAAAAGAAAGGAGAGGAGATGCTATCTAAACATCAAATGTTTGAACAGACTGAATATAATTATAACCTCTACAAATACAATACTTGTAGTTAATTTTCTATACATTTTCTAAATATTCAGTGTCAAAACATCATTTATCTAACTGCTTTCACAAAATGTAAGAATTTGAAGTTCTCCTTGAAATAACCTTGTCTGTCTGATATGATCTTACCTCTCTCGTATTCACAGATAAAATTGAACTTATCAGCACAGTCAACTGCCATCCACTGGCCACCATCCCACTTAGACATCACCGTACATCTGTCAAAGATACTGGTGGTTGGGTGCCCATAGGTCCAGTTAGCGTATGAATAGAAAGCGCCATCTTGCCAGAAATAGGTCAGGAAGTCTTCCCGTCTGTCTAAGCCAATGTAATAGTAGTCGATGTTGTAGAAAAGGACGTAGTTAGTAAGGAAATTGTGCTCACGACGGGATGTGCTGGTTACCAAATGGGCATCTGATTAAGAAATTAGACAAAACATGAACAAGTTATAGTCCTTTGAGTACAAATATTGAGATAATTTTGCAATCAATTCGCTGGACTTACTTTGTTTTTGAGTGCGACGTTTCACATCCTATCCCGGATGCATCCTCTGGCCGACTGGTTGGCCTACACGTCTACGATCAAGAGGATCCCTGTTATAGGATCCATAGCATATCCTAAATATACTTCCAAGATTTTTAGA
>JXSR01S025397.1:8156-27282 GCA_000969725.1 Ophiothrix spiculata
TTGCTTAAATTTGGCTGTTCTTTAGGGCATAATCGCGTCAGATCTCCTTTGGTCTTTTGATTATGTCCGCAATATCATTGTTTTGTTGTTGTTTTTATTCATGTGTGTTTAATATGTAACATGTTTATGATTATGTATTTGATATTGAAATAAATGAATCTGAATCTGAATGTTTTTAGCCTGAGTTAGAATGAGATGTGCTCTGAAATTGTGGTGCATATCATATCAACTGGTGTATTTGATACATACCTAAAACATAGTGCTTGCTGGCAAGTATGTAGTTCATGCATTAATTGTCTCATTTAAATGTACGGGAAATAATTGTGATTCCCTCAATCTATAGAGGGCAGTAAATACAATCAACAAGTAAATGTTGACGGATTAGTTTCTATGTAAAGTATAGATGTTTCTTAAGACATAGACTGCGCTTACAATATTATAGACAAGTGTTTCAACAATTATGTTTTGCAAACGTGTAAGGTTGACCTGTAGAAAAAGAGTCACTTGGGGATAGTTTGTCACAAATGGCCAGCATGAAAACGGTTAACCTTTTAATAACAAGTGTATCGTATGCTAAACCTTAAGAAAAAACTTAAGAGGCAAACGACACGTATCATACGATTCCATGCCATATATATTTATATAAAAATACAGAAACAAATTCAGAACACAATTATATGTAAAATGTATACACTGTACATTAAATTAACACTTATAAATACATTTATGATGAAAGCTGATAATAAAACAATGAAAACAATACCCGAGGTAGTGTTATTAAAGTGCTCTTAAACAAATAGAAAACACGATTGACTCATTGTATTAACATTTTGATTCGAATATACTTACCGATATTACAATTATTTTCAATTATGGACCTAGATATATATCAAAAGGAATATTTGACATTGGCAATTTCAAACCCGAATTTCCACAGTAACGTTTAAGACGGTTTAATCGTCAATGTTCTACCTTAATGATAACTGATTTATTTCATCTTCTATTAATAAACATGCAAAAGCGTAACTAGCGATTATGTGTTATCGTCAAGGTCCCAAAAAATTGCATGTAATTGTGAGGTGTTTTCATTCAATGTCACTTTATTTGTCATTGAAGTGAAAATGTGTAACATTTTGTAATAAACTCAGTGGAAATCATATCTAAATAGAAGACCAATATTGGCAATAGCTACGTCCATAATAAAGTAACAATGGTTGTTGTTTTTGTTGTTGTCTAAAAGACGCAAAATAAATCAGGAACACAAAATGCAGTTATGTTGTAAATAAAATGTTACGTAGGCATCTGAATGGATGTGTATAGGAGGGTTTAAAACCAACTTATCGTTTGCTGATTCTTAGAAACCAAAAAGAAATACTATTGTATAGTATTCTTAGGTGTTCAAAGCACGTATAGGAACATCTTACTAGCGTGAAACCCACTACGTACATACACCAAACGACAATTCTCGAGAGTTTTATTACCCTGGTGTGCTTTGATACAAAACAATATCCTTTGCAACATACATGTTTGAGGGATTTCTAAAATGAATTCACGGAATGTAATGAAAAACGTGAATGTTTATTTATTCATGTTGAACAATATATGCTTATAGACACGTTTTAACAATACAATAAGCTACTAAAAACAAAAAATGCAATTAAAACTCTGTTTATTTATTTTGTGGGTAAATCAACATATATATGTATGTTTTAAATTCAGATTTTATCTTTCGTGTTGAATCTTGTTTTGCAATCATAAAAATAAATGCACTTTTTCTTTTTACAAATTATTTGTAATTCCAATGGATATAAGCTCTTCTGACTAAAAGGTAATTAATTCGAAGGTTCTTAATAGTTTGACTAGCTTATATTTCGAGATATATCTTACGACTCTATTATCATCCAAGTTCAAAAAGTGTCCCCTTGTTTACTGTAGGTCTCCAAATTACATGGGTTGTAGATTTCATGAATATGATTCTTAAGAGTAGTAAATTTTGAGAAAACGCACTTCAATTGAGGAAAATATGCATTCGCCATTAAACGCCTTCAAACACAATAGGAAGGCAAATGTTTTCCAAGTTAACACTAAACTCCCACAACCGAATTACCAAATGATTTTCCTTTGTATTGGAAACAAAAGTAATCAAGTCTTCGTCATAGCTAGAAGTTATTTGCTCATGGCCTTGTTGATGTTGGTATGTATATCCCTGGACGAAATCGAGTACAAAAATAGTACAACATTCCTAAGGTGCACATTTGGAACACAATTATAGTACAGTTTTAGTACAAATATAGTACACATTTGTGTACTATAAATGTACTCAAATTGTACTTAAATGATGTTCCAAATGTGCACCTTAGGAATTTTGTACTATTTTTTCACTCGATTTTGTCCAGGGTAAGTATTGGGTAGGCGACGTTCTACCATTGACATTACAATGTCTTGCCCCGCAGAATAAAACCCACTGAATATTGGTTTCCTGTGGTGATATGACGATACAGCACGTCATGTTGAAATTGAACGTGCCTTAACACTGAAAACGAGGAAAAGATTTTATCGTCTACCTGTTGGAGGAACTATTAAATCGTGATTTCTGGGCTGATGAGTTGTTCGTGAGTTGGGACATTTCACGTCTGATTTAAGGCACATCTTTAAGCCAACTGATGGTCTGGCGGTTCTTAAGCAGTGATCTGTGACAAGCTATTGTCGACACAGGTCGAGAAACGTAGTCTCTTTGGTATCTGGTACTAGACTAAATACGTCCATTAATGAATTTACAGAAGTAAGAATGTTTTATTTGTTAACCTTACTAAAAAAAAGGTTTAAAAACCTGTAAACCCACCACAATAGCATAGAATTCATTCCAATTTTGTACTTGAAACATTTTGAAAGTTAAAAAAACGTATTTTTCTGGCAATATAAGTGTATTTTCGTGTGCTTTTGCAAATGTTTTTTTTCCATGAGTGAGGTCAAATGTGGTCTTTCTGGTTTATTTTTGCTTACAATCTGCGGTTCTGGACTTAATATATTATAGCCATTTGGTCAAAAGAAAACGACAACACTTCTTTAACAGACTTGCTAAAAACTTTGCGGTAGCTTCGGGTAAAACACGTTTCACGTAACAGAATGTGACCATTGGTCCCATGATGTCAAATTTGAACGATTAAGGGACACTTGCCTATAATTGTTACATATATATTGTTTAACCCTTGTCGTACCAAACCGGATGATTCCCTGTCGCATAAAAACGCAAACAAATACGACCTAAAGGGATATGGATAGTTGTAAGTTCAACCTTTACGGTCAATTTAGCGAAAAAAATATCGTAAGTGTCACCTTTAGGGGGTCAGGGTATCCCCTCAAAGTCGGAAGGTAAGGGGGTGGTTGCATAATATTTTTAGTCGCCATTTTGTAAAATATCTGCATGGTATGGACCTAAAACTTGCAGAACATTTTTGAAACGCCATTTCCCAAAGAAAACCCGGGTAAATTCGGATATTTTAAATTTCTACAGCAAAATTTTTTATTTTTTTTATTTTTTTTTTTGCGATTTTGGCGAAAGTGATTTTCCGACTCGGAAATACTTATGACTCAATAATTACGTAACGTTTTGGCCGATTTTCATAATGTTGGTATCAATAGAAAGAAGAGACCCTATTTTATACTATGGTACCAAACAATTTAACTTTTGGTGGGTAAATTTCAATTTCATCATCCCCACCCCTGATAATAAACTTTACAAAAAATACGTTGGTAAGACAAGGGTTAAACATCATTTATTCGTCAGCGTGATCTGTGGTGTAGTAGTCGAGCTCCATGTCTTTTACGTGCGCAAGGTCCCAGTTTCGAATTGTGCCGGCGCTTTTTTTTAAGTATTATGTTTTTCCATCGTATTAGATTGATTTTCCTTCAATAGATTACTTTTACAAAGGAATTTCGGAATTTCTTTAGATAAACATGATAAAAATGGTCTGTTTTTTAAATCCAGAAGAAGTTCCAACCATTAATGATATAGCATTAATTTCTCATATATCGTCCATTTGAAAAAAAAATGAAAGGAAAGCGTTAAATCCGCAAATAGCGGCGCGCGTACCATTTGTGGCGCGCTGGATGATCTGAAATGGCGCACAAGATCATGCATTAAAAAAAAAAAAAGACGAAATCGGTGTGTCACGACTGAAGAAAATAAACGATACACAAAAGATTATTAATTATAAAAGACACAGTTTTCCCATACCATGAAACATGTTGTTTATTTTGAAAACGAAAATCGTTTTCTAATGGTCTTTTCTCTGGATTAATGTTTGCATAACTATTTTTTGCAACTTTGTCCTGATAATTCTTCCTGCTGAATATTGTACCAGAATTCTCAGCTCTGTGTTTTGGTCTTAGAAACGTTTGCCACCAGTCGGTGCTACTTATCGGTAAACAGTGGTAAAGCCTTGCTTAACATGTCTGTCAATTAAGGTTTGTCCAAATCAGTCAAATACAATAAAAAAAGAAAAACAAGTCTCTAGACCTAGGTAACACTTTGCCTGAATCGATAATCCTGTATCCTCTATCGAAAGTAGGCGACGTAAATGGTTTAAAAATACTTTTTTGCATGACGTTTAAAAGAACACATATGTGATGGCTCAACTCGAAAGGGGGGACTTTGCAAATGATATCAATTTTGATTTTATCATTTCATCTGTTGCAATGACACCTTACTTGTTGATATTGATCAAGGCAATTAAGTTTTACAACAAAATCTGCTGCAAATTCTTATCATTTTCTTTATTTCTTGCTGCCTATTTTCGTCAGTTTCTTGAGAAGTGTTATTTCGCAAAGTCCCCCTTTTCGGTGTGAGTCATCACATATCTGGGGACGGGTTGGCGCAGCGTTGCACCACTGCTGCCCCGGATTCGATTCTCGGTCGGACCTAGGTTGTACGTGAATTTGGTTGTCGATCCATGCTCGTCCTCGCACTTTGGTTTCCTCCTGCATCTAAAATCGAAAATTCTTTCCATTAATCTGTCTTTTATATCATAGAGGCGTTCCTTGAATTTAATGATAAGCATTATTGGTATTAGGCTGGCTTTCCGCCGAATGTTATAAATAAATATCTTCGGATGGAAATAATGCAAGGTTACTTCTTCATTTATATGCTGTGATCGTTGAAAGAAATGAAAAACGTGCAATATACTAAAATAAATATAAGTAAGAGTCGTTTAATCAATTGGTATGATTTACTAGCAAATTAAAGTTAATGCAAAATTTTATTTTCATTTTATACCAACCTTGAGGTTATGCTCAAACATAATCTCAAGGTTTGTATAAAATGAAGAAACAATGCATTAAACATTAATTATGTTCTTTCTGCCATCCCTGTATATTTTTAATATTCTAAATTGTGCATGACAGCCTTGGTGATTTGTGATTTGGTTCGAAAAACAAGTCACTCTTGATATTAAATTTATATACAAATAATCTCTTATTACGTCAAAGAAAAGTGGTGATGAATGACCTTGACATTCAAGTGTGCTACATTAATGTAAACCGACGAAATATGTTGGATTTTACTTCTCTATTTCAGTGATGATAAAAAGCATATTGTGTCATGATCGTTGATGTAATGATCGTGACATTTCACGTCAATACGCCGGGGAAGTAGTGACGCCACATTTATGATAATTAGCCCAAAATGTGCGATCTGGACCCAAGCAAATGATCATGTCCTGAGTGGTTCTACTGATTAACTGTATTAACAGAATAGGCGTACGTAAACATACAAATCAGACTGATTTTTCTCGGTTAGAAAACGAAAATAACGACAGGGGTCCAGTCCTGGCTTATGATCACAATTTTTAGCATAAAAGGCCGGCATGTTTTGCCTTTTTTTTTAAACAAAAGTTATGGTATAAAAACGTTTATTTGGGTCCAAAATGCAAGTGTTGGGTGATTAACATAAATTATGACGTCACTACTTCCCCGGCGTATGCGGCACATGGAAAACTTATATATGTGCACCTCAGATTAAATACAAGCCAATTTCTTTTGTCATGGACGGTATACATAGAAGTGATCAACGCTCTCTTGTACCAGAACACACCATCTGCCATACTAAACATAATACAATCTTCTAGCTTAGAATTAGATTGAAATGAAATTAAACTTTTAAATGCGTCTTCTATATCTTTTATTTATTTTTTTAAATTTAAAAAAAAAAATTTTAACTACTATATATGTTTAAACGTACAGCAATAATTTGACTTTTATGGCATATATGTTTACACTCGTGGAGTACTTGAGCATTCATCATTTTGATTCATCATAGGATGCTCAATAATTTCACGGATATAAAAGTGTTGTTACGTTGTGTGTTATAAATACATGTACACTAAGAAGATATGAAAGCTTATGAAACGTATATTTTTATAATTTTCTGATAAAAAAGTGCTTTAAGATAGAGCAATTATTAATTTGCAGCAAGCCATTATAATATACTGTAATAAGCCCTTTAATTTATATATATTTAGTAAATTACTGTAAGCTGTGTGTCCTTGTAATACCATTAGCATACCAAATGCTCATATGAATTATGCTTTACATTTTGTAGAGAAAACACTTACAACATTACAATATAACTCCTTTAGAAAGTATTTATTATGAAAGATCATTTGATTTTCATTCGCAAAAAAATCCAGCTTCTACAAGTCTTTTGAGCATACTAATTGAATTCTTAAATGCAAATATGAGAACGCATCCTTACCCTGCCTTTACAATCATTTGCACACATTTGAGATCTGTAGCCGTAAAACCAATCTTGACGCTAGCGATTTAGAAACACATTGAACATAATGGAAAGTACATGTGACCTTTAGCACAATATGTATTTGAATCTAAAAATAAGGACTACTGACATATCCCTGTCATGATACGGAATAGTGCTTGCATGTCAGTGCCACCTTTGATTGATATACGTTCAGTACATAGACTAATAAATAGCTTTTTTAGATGTATTAGGACTACTGGTGCTGTGATGATCATTTTGTGTAAATAAGCATAAGAGTCTGCACATTTACTAGTTGCTTAACAATGGTTTTAAATGCTAGTAGTTTTCTTTGTTATATAGTCATGAATCTCGGTCAACTTCATTTTAACTCATACTTTATAACAGTTTTGTAATGCGTTCTCATGATAATTTTCATGATTTCTTCTTAAATCTCCGAGATATAAAGCCTGATGAGAGAGCTCGATAATTTATTCATATATACCAATCATAGATCATCTTCCATATAACATACCTACACACTATGAATATCTTTGTCTAGTTGACCATGTTGACCGAGTCGAAACTGTTTACCTTTACTTCAAAATAAACATGTCTTGATAGACTGACAGTGGATGACAGGGTTTCAGTAGGGCTTTTTAATTGAATATTCTCAAGAAGCAGGTTTAATTCTTCAAATGTCTTACATTACATTACATGAGTGACATAAGTTTTCCTTTAAAATCGACGCTTTTCAAGACACGTTAAGAAACAATGAGAATTAATCGTTCCTCATGAAATTGATCATTGGATTTCTGTGAAATTGGTTATCAATAGGAGATTTCGCACTTTCTGACAATTAAAACAGCATTTTAAAACGTCTGATTTTGTCTTCAACATATGTAGTTTTTAAATCAACATGTTGGTAATGACGAGCCGTAATGGCTTCAATACAAACTAGAGTTTACTTCAATTTGAAAATGTCATATTTTATACGGCAAATACATTACAAAGACAAATATTACAGCCTAGAGATGTGACCTTAGATACAAAAATGAATCATGCACATACAAAATCATAGTAATGATATTTGAGTATAACCTTTTTGTTATGCATTGAAAGTTAGTACATAATATCAAAGTATATACATGTATATTTTACAATCATCTACGTTTCCGATTAACATCCTTCTTTTATATTCAAATCGAGATGTGCGTTATCAATTGATGAAAGAGGACAACCAGCAAGATGGTCATAGAGTGGATTGTACTTTCGACTATCTAATATATTCTTCTTTTGACGTATAATGTTGGCAGAATGATAACGAGCGATACTGATTACAGACTTACTAGCTTGATTGATGAACTTATCTCTCGATGCTCTCCCGAATTTTGCCAAAATAGTGCAAATTTGGGCAGAAAAATTGTGGTTTTTGATTAAATTTGACTCAAAATTATAGGAGCTTTGGTATATGGATGGGTCCCTTTTTCTTAAAAACTGGTATTTGGATGGGTTGCTTTTCAATTTTCCCAGAGGCATTTCCCCATTCTAACCAAATTTGAGTACCACCACCCCCCCCCCCTCACGGGAACAAAACTCATTCCATTTCTCTTGTTAGCCATGCTTCCCCTTAAATACCAAATTATCATTTAAACTCATAAAGAGTTCCTCAAAACTTAATTCTCTATCACCAATGTTTGAGTTTAAATACAAGTAATGTAATTAACCACTGTGGTAAGTAACTGTGATAAATTATTTGAATATAAGAATATAATTTTTGCAAGGTTCTTGTGAAAGTTTTGCAAAGCTTACCTTGATGCGCTGAACATGGGTCTGAATATCGGATACCTATATGGAACCAAGCTATATTCTATGATATTGAAATGTTATTTGAAGATATAGTGTTCAGGTTTGCAATATAAACAATGCCGAGATGCGCTTACGAAGCTGTATAAATGTGTGTTTTCCTCATTGAAGCCCCTTTTAAGATGCTTTTAGCTTCAATGTTCATTCTCTTAAAACTCTTCCTAAATATTCATTTAAAAAACTGGAGCTTTTATCATTTCAAGCAAACTCCCATTCACGGAATATTAGTTCAGCATTTCTCCTCTTTCTTTATATAGTCAAAACGTCTCAAGTTATTTTATTTCAACAAAATTCAATATTAAAGCATGAGCCCTAAACCTTTTAACTCAAAACCCGCTCTGTGTTAAGTAAGTTCACGTTTCTGCCCATTTATCACAACATTCCAGTACGGATAATGCTGTTTTTAAAGTATTATATTTACCAACCCATTTATGATATTGAAATAATATGCTTCCTAACCTTTTTCTTACACATTCGAATGAGTTTTTAAAAAGTTATTTACACAATGCCGTAAGCGTGATCGAATAAAAAAAAATACTGATTAAACTTTGACACCAACCAGTCGATGAAATTACCTTTTGTAATTAATTTCTGATTTCAATTATTATTATTGCAGAAAATGAGTATTCTTTCAGAATCCTTGAAACTTCAACATATTTGATTTACTGCTGCATATAAACCAAGATAGTGAAATTCGAACGACGGATGTAACATTTCTAGAAAGAAAAACACGATGAACGAACACTATACCAAGTTGACTCCCTTGTTGTTGCTAGAAATGTCATCCAAAGAATATTTATATGTTGTTGTCATGTAGATCCGAACCAAATGGTCAAGAAAAGTTATGAAAGGGGGTTTTGCCTTCTCCTATGTCACTTGTTTCTACCGGAGTAAACCTTGTATAGTGTTTATATATAAAACATATACTCTAAAATAATCATCAAATCTTTAGAAATGAGATCGTTTCTGCCTTGTATTTCTGCCTGTTATAGATCGGGTACGATTAATGATATGACAGCGGCGTAGCGAGGGTGTCTGGCGCCCGGGGCAAGAAGTGAAACTGGCACCCCCCCCCCCCCCAACTTGAAAAGGTACGCCCCCCAAAATTCCAACAGCTTTGAAAAACTCCTTTTTTTTTGGCTAAAATGGGACATTTTCGCTAACATTTGCCTAAATTTTTTTCAAGCGCTTCGCGCTTAAAAAATGCGCTTATTTATGCTAAAAAGTACCGAAATCGTAAGGGCGCGCGGAGCGCGCAAAAAGATTAGGCAAAAATTTGCTAATTTCAGCAGTATGTCCCTGTTGTTGGTCCAATTATTTTTTCATGTAGTGGCGATTTGGCGCCCCCCTAAAGGTGTCGCCCGAAGCAACTTGCCCTCCCCTTGCTACGCCGCTGATATGAAATGTAAATGTCATTCGTATTTTTGAAACAACATTTCTTGTTGTTGCATTGAACCATATTTCTATGCATAAATTACAATAATAAAATACAAATGTTGTAATCACATAAATAAACATTGTACAAGATTTTAAACCTTCATTTTTAACATTAATCTTAACTTCATCGAAATCATAATTAACATCATTATTGTATTTTCAAGACTTTTCTTGCTTTGAATTTAGGGTCGTTTCAAATTTAAAAACTCTAACAGGCGGCTGACAGCCCGGAACCCACGATTCTGAGCAGTTTCCATTGTTCATAAGTGTTGTGCAGTCAACCACTGGTAAGTTTTGAAGTTCTCCCTAAAGGAACCATACTAGTCTAAACTTATATAACTTGAATACGGTGTCACTCTTAATATAATATCACATAATTAATTACAGGTATTAATTACTTTGATATTGTAAACGAAGGTTTGCTGTATATATATTGCATTAGTTATTACTTTTTTATAAACTCATTTTCAAAGGTAAGATATGCTTCCCTTTTAAGACTGACAAATCGTGTCAGATTTCAAAATTGATAAGTGTTTTCTACATATCTACATGACGTAATTAGAACGTGCTTTGATTTGAACACAGTGTAAAAATATAACTGGAACTACCATTTTGATGTCGTAGAAAGGTGAGTTACTCACTCCAGCTAACATTGATAAAATTGTGATATAATTTCGATTACTAGTGTGACTTCCTTTTTGGTAACGGGGATTACCTTTCTTCAGACACATTCGTTAATTAGCTTTGACGTACACGGTATCTACTAATACAACCAGGTGAGCTATACTAGTTGATAACAGTTTTGACACACCTGCTTTTTGCTGAAGTCATTTTAATTATAGATGTGGTAAACTATAAATGCAAATAAAAAAATGGTTCGTAGTTCTGAAGTACATTTTACTCAAGCATTATAATATTATTGTATTAAGAGGTCACTTAATTTAGACCTCAACCGGTGATTGACCGCCAGCAACCGTCGATTAAAAACAACAGGGAGCTTTCGATTCCAGTACGGATGGTGTGAACAACGGATCAACCCTCCACATCTGGTGCTGTTAAATACCATCACGTATACAATTAATCAACTCCTTATTGTTCGTTATACGACGATGTATCACAAAGGTTAACCCACAGTGCCTGCTTAGGAATGGTTAAACCGTCTACCGTCTCCCGAAGGCACACGTCGAAAATCCAACATTCCAAATGGAAAGTTCATGTAGGTATGAGCTAAATATAAAGTGATTTCAAGGTGAAAGAATATGTTGCCTATGATGATTTTATTTTGCAGATGACAGAATAAATCTGATAAAACGCGCGATACAAAATCGATATAATTCCATTAAGGTGTCATATTTGACATCGCTTAAAAGCAAAAGCCATTAAGCTGATGTCTGTATACATTCTGCGATATTTGTTTTTTAGGTTTGACAAGGGCCCGCACAGAGATACAAATGTCGCATGAAAAACGATACAATGTGAGAGTAAAGATATTCTAGTCTCTTTAGCCAGTAGCCTTCAAAAATTGAACCTGTGTTATAAGAAATGCGTAATTCGTTTTCGGCAATACGATCTTGGCATGTATTTTCACTAGTAGCGCAAAATAACGTTTACTGTATTTACGGCTGTGTTGGGATGAAAGAACACAATTGTTTCAGGCAATGTACTTACTGTCTTGAGATTGTACATAGTTGAATTTTTATAAGAATATGTATAGTATAGGCACCAAAACTATCGTTGCAATAATTGTGTATCTGTAACAAATTTCTTCTAAAAAGGAGAGATATGTCCAATGTATCTTTTAATAGTCAATACCTTTTTTCATGGTTTAGTGACTTGATTTCAGGGTTGTCTATTAAAATAGGCAGTTCCTTGTCAAAATATTAAAATGGCGCTATGAATACATATCAACGTAAAATGCTGGGCGTTATGCGTTTCTATATTGAAAATAGAAGTGATTCGGAAGTGTCGCATATTCTCGTGGCACTCTGTAAAAAACAAGAAAACATTTGAATGGAATATTCAAAAACCTAATGGCACACTTTTAAAAGCCTTGTCCTTTCGCTATGAAAACAAATACATGAGAACTATTATTAGCCTGTATCTACAATTTTAGCCAAATGTTATGGTAAACCTATGGCAATTTGGTTGTTTAATTTCACCTACATATTTGGTTATTCTCATGTATCGTATTCAATCAGTAAAAATGGTTGATTTAGTTTCATCTTTTAATCCATTTAAGGGAGCTAACACGTAGTATAAAAGGGTCAATGTACAACAACATCTAGCATATATGTAATTCATGTTTTTTGTTCTAATTTGACTTTGTTCAAAGAATGTAGTGAAATCTAAAATGATTTGGTGCATGGATTACTCAGAATGATTGGTCCCAGGTTTTTGAATCTGAGGGCACAATTGCCAAAGCAAATGAATTTTACAAATTGTTACAAGATGGCATTGATACTCATTTTCTAACACGTGAAACCAAAATGCATATTCATGATAAGCCATGGATATCATCAAAAACCAAAGATTTAATCCGAAGACGTCAAGAGGTTTTCAATCCATCTCGACCACCTTCATGGCGATTCTATAGAAATAAAGTTCAACGTGCAATAAGAGCGGACAAAAAGGAATTCTATCACAACAGAGTCCAGAGACTTAAAAAGTCTAACCCTGCTGGTTGGTACAAGCAAATTAAGATCATGACAACCAAAAACAAATCTCAGTCTTCAATTAAACCCCCTCCAGGGATTGATGCCACTAATCCTGAGGATGTTGCAAGTTCTATAAATAATCATTTTGTTTCAATTGGCAGTGATATCCAACCACTAGATACACATAGTTTACCCTCATTTATTCCAGCACCAGTTCCAGTGCCTATGTTATATCCTTGGGAAGTGTATAGCAAATTATCAAAACTGCAGATTAAAAAAGCAGGAGGGCCAGATGGCATATCTGCCAAGATTATTCGGGAATTTGCATATGAAATTAGCATTCCACTAACTGACATTTTAAATTGTTCTTTCAGGGAAGGTGTTGTCCCTCAGCAATGGAAACGAGCTATAGTTGTCCCTATTCCAAAGACTACTCCACCTACATGGAATCAGCTCCGGCCTGTTTCTTTGACAGACCACTTTGCTAAGGTGGCAGAGTCTTTTTTGATTGGCTGGCTCATGGAAGATATCACTGAGCACATAGATGTCAATCAGTTTGGTAATCGTAAATGTCACTCTACGACACATTATCTCGTTAAATTGCTAAACAACCTCCATAAACATGCTGACAAACCTTCCAGTATATCCAGAATTATCATTACTGATTTCAGCAAAGCGTTTGATCGCGTAAACCATAACGTTGCAATTCCAAAGTTAATCAGTATGGGTGCTAGGTCTGCAATTATCCCTTGGATATGTGATTTTCTCGCCAACAGGTCTCAGTGTGTCAGATATCTTGACAATTTGTCTCCTTGGCTTGAGCTGTCTGGAGGTGTACCACAAGGTACACTGACAGGTCCAGCTACTTTTGTTGCACAAATTAATGATGCTGCCGTTACGTCTGACACAAATAAGATGACGCTCAAATATGTTGATGATCTCACTATCGTTGAAAATACTTTTCATCATAAAACATCAATGATTCAAGACAACCTAAATGAGTTGGGTGAATGGGCAGACAAAAACAAAATGGACCTTAATGCTAAAAATGCATGTTCATGGATGTCTCCTTTTCTCGAGCTCCATGTGAGTTTGACCCGCTGAGATTATGTGGCGAGGAATTACAATCCACTGATTTTGTTAAAATTTTGGGTGTAAAAATATCCAAAGACCTCAAATGGGAATTGCATATTTCTGACATCATCAAGAAGGCTAGTGGCCGTTTGTTCATGTTAACTACACTCAAAAGATTTGGTTTGCCAATTAATGATTTGAAAACTATTTACATTGGTTTTATCCGCCCATTAGTGGAATACATTGTTCCGGCATGGCATCCAAGTCTGACTGAAAAACAACATTATGCTCTTGAACGTATTCAAAAACGTACCTGTAAAATCATGCTGGGCTTTGATTACAACTCTTATGAAGACGCTCTTGAAAAGTGCAATTTTGTCAAATTAAGGGCAAGACGTGATCAAATCTGTTTACAGTTTTCTGAAAAACTATTGCAGTCTCCTGCATTCCGTAGCTGGTTACCTGAAACAAGAGGAGATAATGTTGGTAGAACACTGAGAAATTCTCACCTCCTTACTGTTCCCAAGGCTCGATAGCGATATACAGATAGCCCCATCCCTTATATGGTGAAGCTATGGAATGCAGAGACTTCAAAAGTGTAGATTGTCCTTTTTATTCTGCATTAGTTTTTAAATGATCAGAGCGACATATTTTATTGCATTTGAATGTCGGTGTATGCATGGTGGTATGTGGTATTATCATGTGTGATTAGGAGAGAGGTGAGAGTTAGTCACTTGAGGAGTAAGTGGATTAGTTGAGATGGATGTGAGTTGAAAATGGTGGAGTTTGGTATGAGTTTAATGTGTGTATCTCTGGGAGTGTGTTGAATGTTAGCTGTGTGTTTGAAAAATATTCTCTTTGCGTTTTAACCAGATTTATGACCGTGCAATTTGGGGCAAACATTGTGTTTTAAATGACTTTTTTTTTTTTTATATAGCCCATTAATTTTGTTGTGCTGTTTTTGAACTTACGCATGTTAATTAGTACTTTGTCTGTATTATGATATTATTGTGCAATATTTTGATGTTTTTTATATTGTAATTTGTACTCAATTCAGCCATTGGCTGCGATGTGCAATTTTAATAAACCATGAATAATAATAAAAAAATAATTCCTTCACATAAATTCAGTTCTAGTTCTCGTATGTTTACTTTAGATTACCCTATTTCCAAACAATTGATAATAGAAAACATTTCTATTATACTAATATTCTTATTGAAGAAAGACACGATAATAAAAAAGGACTTGTGCACTTTTCGATCGCCTGTAGACGTAAATTAATGAAGAAATTAAGATCAAAACATTATGACGACAACAAACATTAAAAAAAGTTGCCTCAGATAAATGTAAAATGACAATGCTTCTCGAGTAGCGCCTGTCATTTAGAGTTGTAATTACCAGCTAGAATCAGACGTGCTTCAAGCAATCCAATTATCGATTTCAATTTTGAAATAATATAACTGAAGCAACCGCTATTCATCTTAGAACCGCAATGCATTCACTATATCTTGCATTCCCTAAAGCCCTTTTCTAAACAAGGACACCAATGTTAGAGATGAAAAGAAAAACCCGACAATTAATTGCGATTTCCACTGACTGTTACTATTTTTGCGGGTTTTTAATGCTGATTTTAATCAAATATTACATATCGAGTAATTTTCGTTTGCTATCTGTTCATTTTTTCTTGCTATGATCAGCAAAGTTTTGTTACTGCTGTTAATAATTTCCATTGCTACCTCGAAGGAATTGATGAACTATTCGGAGATACTGTTTGAAGAATATTAATAATTCCTGTTTCAACTGCATTTTAAAATGTATATTTTAATTCTTTTCTCTTTATATTTGCCATTTAATCATAATCATCACCGTTCGGCTGCGCAGCAGGCGATCACATAGTTTCTCCATTCACTTCTATTTTGAGCCAGTGTCCAGATAGCATTTTTTTTTTGTCGCCAAGCAGCTTTTGAATGTGAAGAGCTGAATTGCAAAACGGCTTTTTGATAGATTCTAACAGACCTTTAACTTGTGCATCATCCTGGCACAAATAACTGTTGAAAAAATCTTGCTAACGGGGTCAAAATCCCGAAAATGTTGCTTTTATGCCCAAATATGGACATTGTATGACCATATTTG
This sequence comes from Ophiothrix spiculata, assembly GCA_000969725.1. Taxonomy (NCBI): domain Eukaryota; kingdom Metazoa; phylum Echinodermata; class Ophiuroidea; order Amphilepidida; family Ophiotrichidae; genus Ophiothrix; species Ophiothrix spiculata. The sequence goes on from JXSR01S025397.1 coordinate 24,072, forward strand.
GGCATTAGAGGGCATAATGTCCATATTATGGTTCCATAATTAATGGTTCTGTGTTAGTGTCGGCATATATTTGTGTATTAGGGACATGGTCAATTCGCTTGATGTTAAGCATGATTCTAAAACATGATGTATATAGTAAAGGAGTTGATCTTGCTCCATGTCAAGATCAACTCCATGCATTTAATATTAACAGCATTTCAACCATTTACATATATTAGAAATTATAAAACGTCTATATATATTAGAACTTGTGAAAATTAAAAGGTGATATTGAAACATGTTGGTTATTTTCTCTTAGTTTTACAAAGTAAAACATATTTGACTAATTCTATTGATTTTACTACTGTCCTTCTAGACAAGTATGTGCATTCAGAGAAGAGGGCGAACATGATAAGGGTTAATTATAGATTCGAGCTTTATACCTTATTGCATTGGTGCAGACAGTACCTAGGGTTTTGAAGGTCCAAAATTGGTTTACTACAATGAACAATCAGGTAATGGTAATGTATCGAAATTTGAACAATTGTTGGTCGTTCAATTATTATTGTACTTATTATTGTTCATCAAAGTGTGTGCCCATATATTCGTCTTGAAGGAAGGTTTTAAGTCCATCTCATCTGAAAGTAACAGGATTACAATTGTTTTTTGTTTGTTTGTTTGAAACCGACGGTATATACCGATCGATCCCAAAATCGCATTTTCGACAATGGTGGGTGGTGCAAAAAAAAAAAAAAAAGATTTTGGGTCAAGTTTTAAAATTGACCCAAGAAGGCCTTAAACTCATCAAGAATAGTGCTAAAATGTGGCACGGTCCACCTTAAGTACGATCTTCGTCGAAATCCACCATGATGCGACCGATTCCAGATTTTCGACAATGGCGGGCGGTGCAAAAAATTTAGATTTTGGGTTAATTCAACATTCAAAAATCTAAACTAGCATTCCTCTATATTATGAATATCATTTTTGCTTTCTCTAAATATAAACAAGAAAATGTCAGGAAACCTCTCTGCAGTCCACTTAAAATTTACGTTGAACTTTAAAAGGATATGATTATTTCATATGCAGTCATTTTATAAACTTATTCAAGAGTTAGTGAAGATGGAGTGATGACACTAAGAAGAAGAAAGAGTATTTGAAATCCAATACAACATAAACAATATTAGCCTATTTAAAACGCTGATGGTTGATAGCGACAGACAAAGGAGGACGAATGAAATCTTAAATAGGTAAAACATATGTAAATGCTGACTTAATGTACTGTTACTATTTGAAAATATTTGTTAAACAAATCCCGTTATATCTAGATAAAAACAGTACCAAATGTAGAAGAGTCTATACGTATAGAGAGTAGTTATTATAGATATTTATCACGATGAGAAATCTGCTTGGGCAGTATAATTATAATAGTTAGACTAATTATGTATAACTTAATCCAGATTAAAAAAACGGGGAGAATTATCTTTAGGCTAAAGCTGCCAATATTATTATTGACAAAACGAGGTAACACAATATTTTTATGCATTCTTGAAAGACATTATATTGATATCGTATAGAGTGAGAGTATTTGTCAAGTGATACGACATATCCTTAGCAATTATTACATGTTTTCATAACATCAATATATCGCAAGAAACTTGTAATAAATTCTTGTCAACAACAACAAAAATATGTAAATCTTAGTAATAATAATACCAGGATACCACAATCTTTATAATTCTGCATTACACAACGAAATAGTCCTTGAAGACTTGGCCCTACATCATTTTTCTTTGGAAGTATTAAAGCTTAATGTATTTCTGAAAATCGTACAGAACTGACAAAGCACTTCAGATTCATCTTACATGTCTCAGCATCGTTATGAACCTCAGTCTATTGACCTAGATATATTTGCTTACAGGTATATTGATTTCGGTTGGAAGGCATATAATAAAATGTGTATTTATGACTAACAGTTGATTTTTATGTCATGTGATGCGTATGTTACGTGCGATCGAGAAACAAGTGGCAAAGTGAAACATGCTTCAAAAGGCAATGTCGGGAGTTAACATTATTTCAAAACCTTGAAGCGCAAAAACTTGTGCAAAATCTAAAGAAAAAAAAATAAACAAACAAAGACAGTATTTCGATTTTCGCTCATTTTGCTGCCTTGTTATGTGTTATGTTACAAAACTGTCGGTGCATGTTAGATATTAAATAAACTGATAAATAGGCTCGCCGACGATTGAACAGTGGAAAGCAAGTGGATTTTGAATCTAATGACCCAGGTTCGAATCCAATGTAATAATGCTATTATGAAACTATATATTTTTAGTAAGCCTGCACTCATATCTAAGGAATGATTGGCCATGGTCATACTAAAGTCTGCCGGATTGTTATCCCCAGCTTTGGTTATCTCTAGGACTAAGAAAACTAGAATTTAGAGTCTTAGGACTATGATTTCAGTGGATTTTTATAACTACCACACCAGTATATTATTTTTACTATGGTAAAAATAAAAGAATGTTGTGAAAACGTTGAGCTTAGTAGTAGGTCGTGTAAACAATAAAAGAGTAAGAAACGTGTTAATGGGGTTGTGAACCCACCTAGTGATTCTGAACAACTTTTGTCAATCACAGAATAAAAACGGCTGATACTGAAACCCATTTCTGTTAGCTACTTTCTAAGGGTAACAATATGTTGCGTTTTGTGACAAAGTCAAGATAGTTTGTAGTTTCACACCAATTTCTAAACGATTTTGTTCTGTATAAAACGTGAAGCACATTGCAAAATTTTAATACCGCGACACACTAACAAATCAAACTCGATTGCGCCTTAGTCTTGAAAACAGGTTACTTTGTTTTAAAAATAATTATATTTTGTATACTCTGTGCAAATAATGCATACAATATTCAACACGTGTTTTGGTTTCATGTTTATACAATAACGAATAAGAAGAGTACATAAAAATGAAAATGTTCACCACGAATTCCCATCTACATATTATTTTTAAGCGTAGACGACTAATACAATAGCAAACACATGCCTCTGCAATGAGTCAAAAACGTATATCATCTTCATAAATTTACACTTCTCACACCTGAACTCGCCTCATCTGTGAGTAATTGGTACCTACCGAAAGCCGTTGGGGACCCCCGCTACCGTGCTGAAAGTGCATGTATTTGTCTATTACATGACCGGCATTTTCTTCACACTGTCGGGTGTTTGCTTGGCA
>JXSR01S025397.1:28427-46673 GCA_000969725.1 Ophiothrix spiculata
AAAAATGCATGTTTTCTATCGTTTTCAGGGTTAATATGTAACAGATCCATGATATTTGAGGGACCTATTTGTGACGCAAGGCCAATTACATTCGTCTATCATTATGTATTTCAACCACCACATTTGTAATCAACTCATCATTCTATAATGTATTTAAAGAATAATATGGATGTTTTAGCCTTGGACTTACTTAAGTAGATTAATGTACCCATCATCTTCAATAACACGCATTAAAAGATATACTACAAAATATGTAAATGGGAAAACGAGTATCTTGCTAAAATAATTCTAAGTAGGGTTGTAAAATGCGTCCCTGTGATTAAAAACGATTTGTGATATTAGAATTCTGATCTTTCGTGTTCCATGTCTTCATGTCTTTCCTTGTCTTATATTATGCAAAACAGTCTTTATGGACCTGCAACTAATGAATTTGTATAATTTATTTAATTGTTTTATATATTAGATATCTTAACCTGACATTTTGTGAGCTTATAGATTTTGACTTTCCTTAGAATGTAAAAAAAGACTGAATTTGATGGAGGTTTCCTTCAAAGCTTATATAAACATTCACACATCACAAATACCGCTTGATAGACCCGATGTTTCTCAAATGAAAAATTGAAGTGTCTTACTTGTTCCTGTCTTATAAAAAACAGGTCATGTCAGCTCAATGAAAGCTGACTTGAAAGCAGGAAACTGTGTTTAAACATAATTTCATGTTGTAGACTCTGTGCGTATAATTCATAGAGTATTCAACAAGTGTTTTGATTTCATATTCATATTTCTATTTTTAAGAGTGGGTGACTAATACAATAACAAGCACATGTATCTGTAACTAGTCAAAAACGTCTATCAATGTCAAAAATTTACACTCCTCACACCTGAACTCGCCTCATCTGTGAGTAGTTAGTATCCAAATCCAATCACGCAACTCACTCGAGTGATTCCAGATTACATTTTTATAGTTATAATTTGATAAATAGCAAGTATATACCAACAACGTACAGAAATATACGTTGATTTTTCTAGTGTAATAATTATAGAAAAAAGAATTTACATTCGTCTATCAGTATGTATTTCACATTTGTAATCAATTCACCATTCCATTATATGATTACAGAATAATATGGATGTTTTAGCCTTGGACGTAAGTAGATTAGTGTACCCATCTACAATAACACGCATTAAAAGATATATTATAATGTATGTAATGGTAAAACCAGTATCTTGCTCAATTAAATCTGAGTAGGGTTGTATGATAATTGAGTAAAGATGATTTGTGATAATATATAATTCTGATCTTTCGTTTTCCAATTTTCTTGTGTTTCCTTGTCTCAAATTGCGAAAAACGGTCTTTCTGGATCTGCAACCAATGAATTCGTGTAATTTGTTTAATTGTTTTATATATTGGATATCTTAACCCGACATTTTGTGAGCTTATAGATTTTGACTTTCCTAAGTATGTAAAAAAGACACTGAATTTGATGGAGGTTTCCTTCAAAACTTATAAAAACATTCACACATCGCAGATACCGCTTGATAGACCCGAGGTTTCTCAAATGAAAAATTGAAGTGTCTTACTTGTTCCTGTCTTATAAAAACAGGTCATATCAGCTCAATGAGAAGCTTGAAATTCAGCACCTGATGGCAAAAAGCGACGACAATTATATAGAGCCACACTTTCCCGCCTAAATAAATGGATGAGCATTTCCCTTGAGTAAGCAGACTGCATTGCCGGAACTGAAAACGCTTGGCTCGTTATCGATTTATAACTGATTACACCGAATATGAGCTTGCCTTAAGACGTATCAAAAGAAACCTGAATTATAAGCCCGCCATTTTGAAGGTGACATGTCTGGAGCTGATTGTTATCTTATTCGCTAAAGAAGCGGTTGGTGCAAATAAAATAATGTCTAATCAATTATAAGTCGAATTAGGCTAATTATTGTCAAGTTTAAAACCAATTACTGAATAGTCTAAGATTAATTGTACAGATCTAAGTTATATTGATAAACAAACGTTAAAAGCGTGGCTGAAATTGATTTTGAGTAAGGGAGGGTGGGGCGAGTTGGCCCTCAGGGCGAGTTGGTCCACCACGTGTTTCTGCTCACATGACCTAGGGAGAATTATGTTACTGGTGATATTTGGTCATATATAATGCATCACATTTACCATTAAAGTTACAAAACCCAGCTCATCTATTTGTGTGAGTTATCAGTAAAACGAGTTTTTGAGTTACCTAAGTAAACTTTTTGAGCAGTTCTCATTAACGGACAAAGGATTTAGTTTACAAATTCCTTACAAATAGTTTACAAATTGTAAATGACAAAAGAAAAATGTAATTAATCTTACCACACAAAAGAGTCCTGTCAATTAAAGTATAGGATAGACTATTGTCTTCGACTAAAGTAAAAACGTCTGGCGGTTTTAGTTGTGCTTTTTATCGTGTAAAATATTTGAAAGAGCTTAAGCACTTAGTAAAATATTGTGAGGTGAAATCATCTGCACATTTCAAGTACTGACATTGAATATGGAGATGACATACAAGGTGTCCTAGAAAAAATTTACAATCTTTGCGTGTAATGTTCACAGGTTTAATGGGCAGTCAGAAGGTATAAATTATAAACATTGCATTTTAGTTTTTAGTTTGGTTCATTTCAATCAGTAATATAAACGAAAAGGTATGTTTTATCAAATATTTGAGTGCACTTTTGTCTGGTCCAATTTCATGATTTTTGCTCATAAAGCAAGGGTGTTTCTGAATGGAATAAATATGGTCACCTTGGAAAACTTATCATATGTCTTATTTTGTCATCAAATTTGTTCATTTGTTCAGCATAAATAAAAAGATAGCATGTGCAGAATATTATAATAGATTAATAAAATTTATTACGGTTGAATGAGCAGATCAAGGACATTTCTTATAGAACCTCATTCAAGAGGAATCGTGAAATTAGACCAGAAAATTTATGTCTAAATATTTGACAAAGCATAACTTCTGTTCTAGAAACAAACGGTATCTTAAAGTTCAATTTATGGACTATAAAATGTAATGTTTACATACTTTCCGACTGGTACGTTAAACCTGAGAAAATTACAAAGATTTTTTTTGGGACACCATGTATGTCAATCGCCAAGTAACAACGGGATGTTGTAAAACTGGGTTTAAAAGAGATGCATTAATATATAGTTTTTTCCCCTATTATTGTAAATATCAACTAACATTTACTGCAATCAGATATTGAAGATAACCAGAAGAAATCAGAAGAAGTATGAGCTTAACCTATTCTTGGCGAAAACATGTTGATTAAGCTCAACCGCAAGCAAAGATAGGTTTTTGATCCACCCCTCTAAACAATCACCTGACCCGCCGAATATCCATTCTAAAATTGTGAACATTTTTGACAAGCAGCCGACATTGAGTCTAAAGTTTCAGCTTATTATCGATTTAGAACTGATTACATTGAATATAAGGTTGCAGAAAGACGTAGATGGATATTAATACAACCCGCAATATTGAACGGACACGTCTGCATCAGATTAACACTGCGACAGTTGTTGACGGTTATTCAACTTTATTTATTTTCTAATATTTTTTTTATTTTCAGAGTCTAATATTGTTGCTGCTCGTTTTGTTCAAACAATGAATATGTTGTAGTACAATCATAGAACGAAAACTTAAACTTAATAAAAGTTCATCATAACAAAACCAGAATTAGTACATTGACGGTTTCGAGTGTCATTGGCGACTCTCATCTTCACAAATGACTGTTTATTCCTGTTCTCGACTAGACGATTACTATAAAAAGAGGGCTCGCTTCTATCCAGAAGAGATCAAAAACGTGACTTATAGAGTGGCTCCCCTCCTCTCTGTTCATGACGTTGGGTCCCTTCTTCGGATTCATAGTCGTTTTGGATCCTCCTCTTGGTAGGCGTGAGCCTTCTATTGTTGAGTCATCGTCCAGTCGTGACGATATATTAAATTTAATAACGTTCCATATTATGAGGCTGAGGAATGTCATTTATAGCTACGTGAATTTAAGACTTGAGTGCAAAAGTCCATTTTCGCAGTTTTGAGTAACAGCCCTTTGATAATTTTGAAAAATTAAAAAAAAAAATTCGAATGAGAGAGAATTATTCTAATGTACCATGATTCAAAATGAATTTGATTATTGATATGAAAATACTCGATATATCGATTTTGGACTTAGAAATTGGCGCAACAGGTTTCTGCTCATGTGAGAAAGAGATGCCTTTTCTTGCTTTGTTTTGTCAATTTGCAGCCTCAGCTCGTGATTTTTGCGCATATACCTCTCCAACTTTGTTATAATTGATCCAATTGGCGCAAGCTCAAAAACTTTAGCGTGAACACTGGACTGCTTGAGACTATATCCTTTAGATCTATCAATATTTTTAATTATTGCTTTTATGTTCTATTGAACCAGCATCTGCCGTATACATTAGTATAGAGGAAGAAAACATGTTGCAATTGTTAAGTGACAAACGAGGCCAACTAGGTAAACAGGCAAATATATACAGTAGAAACACGAACTCCATTTTATATCAACACACAAAATCGTAATCGTGTTAACATTGTGTGTCTGCAAGTCTTAAGTAGCATGTTTACGAAAGTTCAACATACTTCAATACATTATTTAAGATGAATAGGGAGCACAATAAGTCATGAATGTAAAAGTGTGCTTTCTAAATGGAGGCTTAGGTAACAGCTGGTGTTGCTATATGTGACCATTTATCTCAAACGAGCTGTAAATGCAGCAAACTTCATTTTGCTCTACTGGTGGAAATATATGTCAAAGTCGTTATTTGCCGATATTTTTTTACAGATTAACAATACTTGTTCTTACTTCAAAACACCAGCAAACTTTCATTTAAAGAAAATGATTGGAAATATAAAATAAATTTGTATATTTTGAGGACAATCAACATAACATAGAGCCTAATGAACGCGGTTATCTCAATTATGCAATTTACCTCCTGACAACATTTGAGAGACCATAATGTAACTTCTGGAAATTGAGCAAAGTTCACTGAGGTGTCATTTTACTCCTTATAACTCGTTCGTATCAAAATAAAAAGTGAAAATGACAAGAGGCTGTATTTACGGCTAGTTTGGGATGGATAGTCACATACGTGTCGTTAACCCGAAAAGGTGGACTCCGCGACAGAACACCTTTCAAGAAACTTGTGAAAATAGGCAGCAAAAATGAAGAAAATGATAAGAAATTTCGGTGGTAAAATTTGATAGCCTTCAATTCAATTTCAACAAGTAAGATGTCATCAACATTCATAAACGAAAGCAAAACTTGGACATGGCTGATTGCAGACTTGCTTGATTGCATCGCGTCCACATTAATGAACTTAAGCATAAGTTGACCGAGATTGTTTGCAGACTTGCTTGATTTCGTAAACATTCATGAACAAAAGCAGAACTTTGGCAAGACTGATTGCAGATATCGGATACCTATTGTGATATAGGTGCTTACATATAATGCTTAGGTTTGCAATATAAACAATGCCAAGATGCGCTTATAAAGCTGTATAAATGCGTATTTTCCTCATTGAAGCCCCTTGTAAGATGCTTTTAGCTTTATCCAATGTTCATTCTCTTAAAATTCTCCCTAAATATTCATTATGAAAACTGGAGCTTTTATTATTTCAAACAAACTCCCATTCACGCAATATTAGTTCAGCGTTACTCCTATTTCTTTATACAGTCAAAACGTCTCAAATTATTTCATTTCAACAAAAGGCAATATTAAAACGTGAACCCTAAACCTTTTAACTCAAAACCCGCTCTGTTTTAAGTAAGTTCACCATTTGCCCATTTATCACAACATTCCAGTACTGATAATGCTGTTTTTAATGTATTATATTTTACCAAGCCATTTTACGATATTGAAATAATATGCTTCCTAACCTTTTTCCAACACATTTTAATGAGTTTTTAAAAAGTTATTTGAACAAAGTCGTAAGCATGATCGAATCAGAAAAATAAAAATACCTGATTAAACTTTGACACCAACCAGTCGATGAAATTACCTTTTGTAATTAATTTTCTGATTTCAGTTATTATTGTTGCAGAAAATGAGCATTCTTTCAGAATTTTTCCCACCTTAAAACATATTTGATTTACTGCTGCATATAAACCAAGCTGGTGAAATTCAAACGAAACGGATGGAGTTAAACATTTCTAGAAAGGAAAACACAATGGACGAACACTATACCAAGTTTACTCCCTTGTTGTATCTAGAAATGTCATCCAAAGAATATTTTATTGTTGTTTTCATGTAGATCCAAACCAAATAGTCAAGAAAAGTTATGAAAGAAAAGGAGGGTTTTGCCTTCTCTTATGTCACTTTTTTCTACCGGAGTAGACTGTGTATATATAGTGTTAACATTATACTCTAAAAAAATCAAGATCAAATCTGTAGAAATGGGATCGTTTCTGCCTTGTATTTCTGCCTGTTATACATTGGGTACCATTAATGATATGAAATTTAAATTTCATTCACATTTTTGAAATAACATTTCTTGTTGTTGCATTGAACCATTTTTTAATGCATAAATTACAATAATAAAATACAAATGTTGTAATCCCAGAAATAAACATTGCACAAGATTTTACCCCTTATAGAGCTGGGCTTTTTCGACCCTACACACAGCCGGGGGCGGATTCCGCCCCCCCCCCCCCCCCCCCCCCCCCCCCCCCCCCCCCCTAGGATCTCGGCAACCAATCAACGAAACATCAACTGGTGGATAGCTGTGACTCTTACGAGTCCATTGGTACCAACAAAAATGAAATCGGACCTTGTATGACGTCAAAATTACGTCATAAGTGACGTCAGGTCAAAAATCGCAAAATATCATCAACAAGCCTCCAAAATCATGGTTTTTCGCTCTTTTTTGCATTTTTAGCAATAATGTGTGTCAAAGTATGCTTACATATGTTCTTGCTCCAAATAAATGAAATAAATAAGATAAAACAAAGTGGAAGGGTATCCGCCCTCCCACCGGCTCTTTTATGGTTAAATCTCATAATTAACAGCATTACTGTATTTTCAAGACTTTTTTCGCTTTGATTTAAGGCCGCTTTAAAACTCCACCAGGCGGCTGACAGCCCGGAACCCGCAATTCTGAACAGTTTCCATTGTTCATAAGTCTTGTGCAGTCAACCACTGGTTGAAGTTCTCCCTTAAGGAGCCACACTAGTCTAAACTTATATAATTTGAATAAATATAATCACGGTGTCACTCTTAATACAGTATCACATCATTTATTACAGGTATTAATTACTTTGATGCTGCAAACGAAGGTTTGCTGTATATATATTGCATTAATGATTACTTCTTTATAAACTAATTTTCAAAGGTAAGATATGCTCCCCTTTTAAGATTGACAAATTGTGTCAGATTTTACAACTAATTAGTGTTTTCTACATATCTACATGGCATAATTAGAACGTGCTTTTATTTTAACACAGTATAAAAAATAACTGAAACTACCAATTTGATGTCGTAGAAATGTAAGTTTTCTTGGCTTAATAACTCCAGCTAGCATTGGTTTACATAAGTAGATATTATTTTTAGATATAGTTTCGATTAGTAGTGGGACTTCCTTTTGGTAACGGGAATTACCTTTCTTCAGACACATTCTTTAATTAGCTTTGACGTACACGGTATCTTCTAATACAACCAGATGTACTATACTAGTTAATAACGGTTTTGACACATCAGCTTTTTGCTTATTATAGATTTGGTAAACTTTAAATGGAAATAATTCAGAGCTTTCTATAACTTGGTTGGATTTAGATTTATTGTTATTCATAATAGGCACCAGGGATTTCTTCTCTCGAGATGCAACTACCATGATATACAAAACATCATTTGACAAACTTGTTAATAATGATCTTGCCATATCAGCTTATTGCTTAATCCATTTTATACTCATATATTGAAAAATATAGATGGAACGTATTCTGAGCTTTGCATATTCTGGCTTGCTTTGGAGTATCATATTTCATTTGATACCATAAACTTGTTCAAGTGAAGTATTTAAAGAGTCGTTGCATAAAAGAATGACCATGGTTTGTACTCAAGCATTATAATATAATTGAATTAAGAAGTCACTTAATTTAGACCGCCAGCAACCGTCGATTAAAAACAACAGGGAGCTTTCGATTCCAGTACGGATGTAGTGAACAACGGATATAAAATTACCTTATAAAATACCTTTTCCTTTACAATTAACCAATTCCGTATTGTTCATTATACAGCGATGTATCACAAAGGTGCCACACAGTGCCTGCTTTGGAATGGTTAAACCATCTACAGTCTCCCGAAGGCACCAGTCGAAACTCCAACATTCTAAAAGAAAAGTTCATGTAGGTATGAACAAAATATAAAGTGATTTCAAGGTGAAAGAATATGTTGCTTATGGTGATTTTATTTTGAAGTTGACAGATTAAATCTGATAAAACGCGCGATACAAAATCGATATAAGTCCATTAAGGTGTCATATTTGACATCGCTTAAAAGCAAAAGCCATTAAGCTGATGTATGTATACATTCTGTAATATTTGTTTTTTAGGTTTGGCAAGGGCCTGCACAGAGATACAATTGTCGCATGAAAAACGATACAATGTGAGAGTAAAGATATTCTAGTATCTTTAGCCAATAGCCGTCAAAAATTGAACCTGAGTTATGAGGATATCCTAAACATATCATAAGGTACGATTATTCTCTTATTGTTTTGACATGGGACTGAAAATTTTATCTAAACATAAACCACAACAAATTTGGTACAAGAAAACGCATATAAAAATGCATATTCAAGCAAATATTTTGTTTCAGTTTCAACTTTTTATGTTTTTATTAAGCTCTTGTTTTCATATTTGTGACTGTCCATCCCAAACCAGCCGTAAATACAGCTTTGCATATTATAAAGATTAAAAAAAAAACATCAATGAACTTCACACGATTTCCAGAAGTCAAGCAATGATCCGTCAAAGGTTGTAAATGCTTTCAAAGATCAGTAATTCCTATATTTTCTGTTGATTGTCCTCCCAATATACAGACATATTTCATATTTCGGACCATTTTCTTAATATGAAACTTTGCTGGTATTCTGAAATAAGCACAAGGATTGTGAATCTGTCCAAAAATCAATTTCAGCAAATAACGACCTGTATTTTCACCTGTAGCGCAAAATTAAAATTGCTACATTTACAGCTTGTATGAGATGGTCGGTCACATTTTTCACAAGACAAATATGCGAGCATCACCAAAAGGCTTGTTAAATTCCTTAGTTTACGAATTGTAAGCAAAATATTTTCTCAGCTTTCGTAAAATGTATGTGTAAAGTTTAATTATTTTTCATTGCGTCCACCAGTCCATGTAAGCCGATTGTGAGGTCTATGCATATTAACAAAACAGTTAGATTGGGATTATTAACGAGTGTGTAAACCAATTTTTTAAACTCTGGATTTCAACAAGCCTAATATCTACATAAAAATCGTTTTCGACAATACGATCTTGGCATGTATTTTCACTTGTAGCGAAAAATAACTTTTGCTGTATTAACGGCTGTATTTGTATTAGGCAATGTATCGAAGCTTGTTGTTAAAACATAGTTGTTGGTTGTTGTTTTTCATTTCTGCAAATAATCGTATTTCACTTTCATATGCTAATTAATTTTGTACTTACTGTCTTGAAATTATACATATTTGAATCTTTATAAAGATATATATAGTATAGGCACCAAAACTATCGTTTCAATTGTGCATCTTTAACAAATAATAGATATGTCCAATGTCTCTATATAAATTGTGATAGTCAATACATTTTTCATGGTTTAGTGACTTGATTTTAGCTTGGTTTTTACCAGAGACAGTTCCTTTTTCAAAATATCAAAAAGGTGTTATGAATATCTATCGACGTAAAATGCTGCAATCTCGGCGTTATGTGTTTTGATATTAAAAAAATAGAAGTGATTCGGAAGTGTCTCATATTCCCGTGAAATGGAATATTTGAAAACCTAATGACACACTTTTAAAAGCCTTGTCCTTTCTTTATGAAAACAAATGTAGAACTAACGTGTATCTTTACAATCTTAGCCCAAAGTTATGGCAAACCTGTATCAACCTGGTTGTTTAATTTCAACTACATATTTGTTTATTCCCATGCTTTCTATATAATCATTAATCATATCAAATATACCTAGTTAAGATAGCTACCATATAGTATATACTGAACCTACATCTAGCATATGCATCTCATTTTTGCCAATTTGACGCTGTGGTAAAATCAGACAATTGAAGTCCTTTACATAAATTCAGTTCTAGTTCTTGTATGTTTACTTTATATTACTGTATTTCCGCATAATTCATATTAGAAAACATGTCCATAATAGTAATAATTCTTATTGAAGAAAGACACGATAATACAAAAAGACATTTTTGTGCACTTAACATTTTTTCGATCGCCTGTAGACGTATATTAAAGAAGAAATTAAGATCAAAACATTATGACGACAACAAACATTAAGAAAAGTTGCCTCAGGTAAATGTAAAATAACAATGCTTCTCGAGTAGCGCCTGTCAATTTGAATTGTAATTGCCAGCTAGAATCAGACGTGCTTTAAGCAATCCAATTCTCGATTTCAATTTTGAAATAACATAACTGAAGCACCCGCTATTCATCTTAGAACCGCAATACATCCACTTATATCTTGCAGTCCCTAAAGCCCTTTTCTAAACAAGGACACCAATGTTACAGATGAAAAGAAAAGCCCGACAAGTAATTGTGATTTTCACTGACTGTAATTACTATTTTTGCGGGTTTTGAATGCTAATTTTAATCAAATATTACATATCGAGTAATTTCCTTTTGCTATCTGTGCATTTTTACTTGCTATCAGCAAAGTTTTGTTCCTGTTGGTAATAATTTTCACTGCTACCTCGAAGGAATTGATAAAATATTTGGAAATACTGTTTAAAGAATATTGATAATTCCTGTTACATCTACATTTTAAAATGTATATTTTAATCCTTTTTCATATCACTTTATATTTGCCATTTAATATTAACAGCATTTCAACCATTCACATATATAAGAAATTATAAAACGTCTATATACATTAGAAATTTTGAAAATTAAAAGGTGATATTGACACATTTTCTCTTAGTTTACAAAAGAAAACACATTTGAGTAATTCTATTGATTTTACTATTGTCTTATTTTTGCTCAATCCTTTAAACATAACAGAGACATGCACCTCAAAGGTTTTATCATTGAGTAACCACAATCCTCGTAGGTGAGTATAAGTTTGACTTGAGTACCTCCCGATTTTCCATCTGTACAAAACCAACAATAACATAGGAACAATAAGATCAATCGCAGTAGATTTTTAATGGTGGATTGCTTACCTAGCACGCGTAATGGAAATAAAAGACAAGACTTGTTTTGTTGAACATCTCAATTCCTGACAATATTTGGTTCATATGAGCCCAAGTATGTGAATTCAGAGAAAACGGCGAACATGATAAGGGTTAATTATAGATTGGAGGATGAATTTTTTGTGGTATATAAATTTATTGCATCGGTGCAGCCAGTGCGGTCCAAAATGTGTTTATCGCTAAATTACAATAAAAAATCACCTTGTTTAGGCTTTCGCCAAGGAAACCCAACTTAGTACTTTGTACCAAGTACCAAGTAAGCTAAAGTTAGCTTATCATAAACATGGCTCCAAAATGTTTTTTAAAATCAGTTTTGAATGCAGGAGGAAGACCGGAGTACCCGGAGAAAAACCTGCGGAAGCGAGCATGGACTAAAAACCAAATGCACATAAAGCGCCGGGCGCGGGACTCGAACCCGGGACCTCATTGGTGCAATGCGAGGGAACTACTACGTTCAAGTATTATTGTACTTCTTATTGTTCTTCAAAGTGTGTACCCGTGTTTTCGTCTTGAAGGAAGGTCTCAAGGCCACCCATCCGAAAGCAACAGGATTGCAATTTGTTTTTGTTGGTTTCAAAGATCTGTGTTTTAAACTTAATTGCAAAGACTATGGGGGTAAGGGTGTTCGCTGTCAATGAAAATCTAAATATGGAATGAACAATTTTGATATTCTGCCATTTTCAACCAACATTATGTACTCTGATAAATTTTGAATGAAGTTTGACACCTCAATAAGCTTCATAAGGGGTGTAGTTATGGTTTTTGAAACCGATAAACTTGGGAAAAAGTGACATGCTTGAAAATCCGTATTGAAAATAGTATTAACCAAAAAGCAGCTATAGGACAAGGCCAGATCAAGAAATAGAGGGCAGCAATAAACTTACTGCATGGAGAAAACCCATGGTAGAAGGTTTCAGACTTTTAGGGGTAGGGTAAAGTGGTACAAATGTACTTTTAGGGTACGGTTGCTTTGGTAACGGGAATATAAATATATAGGGAAAATCATGGACTTTTTTTTTTTTTTTGCTTTTTTTCTTTACTATATAAAAGTTAACATATTAAAGTGCTTATTTATAATGAAAACACAAAATTGAAAAATACATGATTTTTTTCCTATTTATTCCCTGGGATAATACCTTAAGTACTATCTACGTTGAAATCCACAATGTTGCGACCGATCCAAGAATTGGATTTTCGACAATGGCGAAAGGTACCAAAAATTAGATTTTGGGTCACATTCTCAAATCTAAACTAGCATTCCTCTCTGTTATTAATATAATTTTTGATATGCAGTCATTTTGTAAACTTATTCAAGAGTTAGTGAAGATGGAGTGATGACACTTAAAAGAAAGAGTATTTGAAATCCAATACAACAAAAACAATATTAGCCTACTTAAAACGGAGCTGATGGTCGATAGCGACAGACAAAGGAGGACGACTAAATTCTTAAATAGGTAAAACATATCTAAATGCTGACTAAATGTACTGTTACTATTTGAAAATATGTGTTAAACAAATCCCTATATATCTAGATAAAAACAGAACAAAATGTAGAAGAGTTTATAAGTATAATAGAGAGTAGTTATTATAGATAATTATCCCGATGAGAAATCTGCTTGAGCAGAATAATCATGATAGTTAAACTGATTATGTATAACTTAATCCAGGAAAATAATCCAGAAAAAATTATCTTTAGGCTAAATCTGTCAAAACGAGGTAACACAATATTTATGCTCATTCTTGAAAGACATTATATTGATATCGTAAAGAGTGAGAGAGTTAATGTCAAATGATACGATATATCCTTAGCAATTATTACATGTTTTCATAACATCAATATATCGCAAGAAATTTGTAATAGTTTCTCGTCAACCAAAAAAGTATGTAAATCTTTGAAATAATAATACCAGGATACCACACTCTTTATAACTCTGCATTATACAACGTAATAGTCCTTAAAGACTACATCATATTAAGTTTAATGTACTTCTAAAAATCGTACAGAACTCACTTCAGATTCAACTTACATTTCTCAGCATCGTTATGAACCTCAGTCTATTGACCTAGATATTATTTGCTTACAGGTATATTGATTCCGGTTGGAAGGCAGATAATAATATGTGTATTTATGACTAACAGTTGATTTTATGTCATATGATGCGTATGTTGCGTGCGATCGAGAAACATGTGGCAACGTGAGACATGCTTCAAATTGGCATACATATATATGCCGTTTTAAATTATCTCTTTTAAAAAGCCATATTTCCGAGACTGAAATGAAGTGAATGTCGGGAGTTGTGTCGGGACATTATGAATCCGAACGATGAATTTAAAACCTTGGAGCGCAAACCATTGCGCAAAATCTAAACAAAATAACAAAAAAAAAGAGAGTATTTCGATTTTCGCTCATTTTGCTGCCTTGTTATATGTCCAGACTTTGATTAGTGTCTTATAAACGTTAGAAATTTAGTACTAATTTTAAATGGATTCTTAATATATGAGACGTGCACGAGCACGGCCAGTTTTTTTAGTTATAAGGTCAAATTTTTTGAGGTCGGGCCCATTTGCGTTACAACTCACTCACTTCATCCATACCTAACTCCCTCCTGGTAATGGTTGATTAGAGATAATAAACACCTTTATTTGGCTATTATTTTTAATTGATTTTATAGACTAATACATTATCTTCAAACTCATACCAAAATTATAACATTTCATACAATTATTGAAAAGTTATGATAAGATTTGATGCACAATGTACATATTTTATCCACACCAACCACATTTATGCCCGTTTTGATTTCTGGCTAAATAAGCTTATGACTTTAATTGTTATTAGCGTTAATGATCAACTTTATTCGGGTTAATTCCAACTTGATTTTGATAAACAATAACCAGCCTTTAAAATCAAATCAGATTTATGACACTACAATGGATTTTTAAGAAGATATGACACAAAAATTGATGCACAATTTCCATGATGCCTCATCCACACCCGCCTCATCCACACCCGCCTCCACCCTGGCTAATTAGCTTTAACAGGTTATTAAGCCTACTTAATCACTTCATTTTGGGTTATATTCTTAATTTCTTGAAAGTCAAATAAATTGTCTTTAAAATGATACCAAAATTAAAACATTTCATGGGATTGCTGAAAAGATATGACAAAATGTATGCATAAATCATTCTCAATGTAACAAATCCACCTTTTATGGGTGCCCACATTAAAAAGAATGACCTAAAGCTAAAACTAATGAATGTAAACCTGACAACTTCGACAACATTAACATCCTTTCAAAAGTTATCATATGAATTTATGTAATCAAATTTCACCCATTCGAGCTCGGGAACATAAACTTGTTCCAAATTACATTAAACGAAGTATAACACAAAAAAATGCAAATGGATTTGTTATGACGCTACGTATCTATATCAGCTTAAGGAATTTTTTAGGTTTCTAGCTTTGAATGACTTTATTTATTAGAAGATTTCAGCGGCAAAGTGTAAGCATTCTCTTTGTTATTGTTATTATTTTGGGGCATATGCACACACATTTAAGTGTGTATCGTTGGCAGTGTACTTTACATAAGTAGTTCCTTTTATTTTTTTCTAAATCAACACTTGATACTTGATGATGATGTTAGAAAAGTTATGCAAATTAATCGGTAACAGCTTGTTATAGAATTACCTTTATTTTACGGTTGAAATAGATTACGGACAACGTAAAATTACGGTCATTTCTTACTGTTTATACTGTATTCTCATGATAATGATGTTACTTTCGTTTTAACTTTCCATTCGAAGGAAAAAAATTCTAAAGGTTTTCGATGGAAATTAATTTGGCGCACGAACCATTTTTTGAGGTGAGGTGATATTTTTTGGAGTCTTTATTTACTGAACCCAAAAGTAGGGAAATAGTAATATATAGTCTCAAGATCAGTCTGTGGGGAAACAGTTTTAACTATTTGTTTCATATACCGATACTGGCAATAGTTAAAAGTATGTCAATGTGAAAGCGCTTAAAGTCCCCTGAAATGATGGTCCGTTAGGTCTGTCATTCTAAGCGTATAGGGTCCTTTGGACCCATGTTCCTAGGAATAATAATCTTAACCCGGATATTTATTCCTACCATTTAATTCTACTCTATGCATCATATAAATGTATAGTGAAGTAATCGAACCATTAATCCAGGGGACTATGATTACTTCCACAGCAGTAAGGGTCAAATTATAGTTCTTTGTTATCTTATACTCTAGTAATATAAAGCCAATGCATCTTCTAATCAATAACGGAGGTTTGGTGTTGTAAATCACCAAACATTTTCACCAATACTCTTCAATGTGGTAGTATTGATTTTTCATCACCAAGACTCCGTTATTATTAGAAAATACATTCCAACTATATATCAGATTATAAGATAACAAAGCCTTGTTGCACCAAATATTTGGTTGCTCAAAAGAACTAGTTTATACCCTAAGGGTCAAATTATGGTTCTTCTTGAGCTACCGAATATTCTGTGTAACACGTATTTGTTATCTTATAATCTAATATAATTCCAATACATCTATAATAACGGATAATTGGTGTGGTAAATCACCAAATATTTTCACAAAATGCTCCTCAATGTGGTAGTATTTTTTTTTAAGCACCAAGTCTCCGTTATTAATAGAAAATACAATTGAACTATATATCAGATTATAAGGTAACAAAGATTTGTTGCACCAAATATTTGGTAGCTCTAAAAAAACTATGTTTTTAGCCTTACAGTAATTATTGTCCCCTTGGATTATAATGGTCCGTTACGCTGTTTGTCATTGACAAATAGCCTGATAAATAGGCAAAATTCGCCGACAATGGTACATTGGAAAGAAGTACTCAGGATGCGTCTTAATTAGTCTTGACAACAGGTAACTTTGTTTAAAACATAACTCTATTTTGTAGACTCTGTGCAAATAATTCATATAGTATTCAACACGTGTTTTGGTTTCATGTTTATATAATAATAAATAAGAAGATTACACAAAAATGAAAATGTTCACCATGAATTCCCATCTACATATTGCTATTTTTAAGCGAGGGCGACTAATACAATAGCAAACATATGCATCTGTAACTAGTCAAAAACGTCTATCAATGTCATAAATTTACACTTCTCACACCTGAACTCGTCTCATCTGTGAGTAATTGGTATCTAATCCAATCACGCAACTCACTTGAGTGATTCCAGATTACATTTCTATAGTTATAGTTTTGATGAATAACAACAACGTACCAACAACTTAAACATATACGTTGGCTTTTCTAATGCATCAATTTTAGAAAAAAGAATTTACATTCGTCTATCAGTATGTATTTCAACCACCACATTTGTTATCAAGTCACCATTCCATTATGTAATTACAAATTAATATGGATGTTTTAGCCTTGGACTTACTTAAGTAGATTAATGTACCCTTCATCTACAATAACACACATTAAAAGATATACTGCAAAGTATGTAATGGGAAAAGAAGTTATATAATAAGTCCCTGTGATTAAAAACGATTTGTTATATTAGAATTCTGATCTTTCGATTTCCATGTCTTCATGTCTTTCCTTGCCTTAAATTGCGCAAAACAGTCTATATGGACCTGCAACCAATGAATTCGTGTATTTTTTTTAATTATTTTAACCCGACATTTGTGAGCTTATAGATTTTGACTTACTTAATTTTGTAAAAAAGACACTGAATTTGATGGAGGTTCCCTTTATAGCTTATAAAGATGTTTCTCAAATGAAAAATTGAAGTGGCTTACTTGTTCTTGTCTTTTAAAAACAGGTCATGTCAGCTCATTGAGAAGCTTGAAATTCAGCACCTGACGGCAAAATGCGACGACAATATATATAGAGCCACACTTTCCCGCCTAAATAAATGGATGCGTATTTCCTTGAGTATAAGCAGACTGCATTACCGGAACTGAAAACGCTTGGCTCATTATCGATTTATAACTGATTACACACCTTAAGACGTATCAAAAGAAACCTGAATTATAAGCCCGCCATTTTGAAGGTGACATGTCTGGAACTGATTGTTATCTTATTCGTTAAAGAAGGGGTTGATGCAAATACAATAATGTCTAGTCAATTACTAGTATAAGTTGAATTAGGCTAATTATTGCCAAGTTTAAAACCAATTCCTGAATAATCTAAGATTAATTATACAGATCTAAGTTATATTTTATAAACAAACGTTAAAGACGTGGCTGAAATTGATTTGGATTAAAAAAAATAAGATGCTACGTTTAGTTGAGTAAGTGTGTTGATGGGATTGCTATAATCCTAAGGGATTCTGAACCAAATCCTCTAAAATATGGATTTTGTAACAAATCGTAGCTAGTACATTTAATCCAACCATGAGCGATATAGAAAGAAAAAAAATTACAGAGGAGAGATGTGTAATCTGTCACGTCTATGTAATAGTTTCTTGCTGTATTTCAGTAATTCGGCTTGATTAAGCAGCTTATATTGAAGGCATCAATGTCATCCCACTGATGGTTTGATAAATGTCAAGTTTGGTAAATTTGTATCATCCTCTTGAATGTGAATTAATGTAGTACAGTGTGAAGACAATTCATCGCCCATATAAAAAGGATGACAACTCCATTGCCATTATTTTAGGACACCCTTCCTTGAAAAAAGATATGTGTACCGTCGCGGCAAAAGGGACCAGTTGTCGGCAACTTCCATTTTGCGCTAGAGGCCGGTAAAGTTGAACTATACCAAAATATGATGGG
>JXSR01S025398.1:4024-19743 GCA_000969725.1 Ophiothrix spiculata
TCAGCAGCAACAACTACCGAATCCATGCTAGCTTTTTTTTCAAAAAGGCACCTAATTCACTGAATTTGGGTGCTTTGTCTTTTTTATTTGTCCTGGAAATTAAGGCAGGTCGGTTAACACCAATCAAACATTTTTAAGGCCTACTTTTGTTAATATTAAGCTCTCAGTCCAATAGCTCTAAGTACCCTACAGTTATGGGCTGGGAACTACATTAAGAGAAGGCCATTGTCCAATTATTAATTTATTCTGCCATTAATTTGAGGGCCGATAGTTCCATCAGTATCAGAGGGCAAAATACAAAATTGGAATCAGCATTCCTATAACTATACATAATGATAGTACAAAGTAAATCATAAATACCTACCTACACCTAGGCTACATATGGTAAATATACTCCCATGTCTGACAATTCTTCACAGCAAGCACTCATGACGAGAAATTTGATCAATTAGGTGAACCCTAACAGAACTAGAACTCACTACAGCTCACTGTCAAAAATCATGAAAATGTGCCAAAGTCCAAATACATCATATGGGGGCCAAATTGTTGCAACTCCATGATGGCCTGCTAATTAATGGTGTGCCTTGCTTGGGGCGCCAGAGGTCATGGGTTCGAATCTTGGTGAAAACATGATTTTTTTTTCCACTGATGTAGTTTTCACTCAATCTAGAAAACGGGTCATCTCCCTATTCTGGGTTAAGGGTTATGGGTGTGTTCACAACATCGGCACTAAGTCATGACTAGTTTACCAATTTGTGAGCTCTGTATGAGCCAATAAAAGAGTGTAAACACAATTACAAATTTGTGACTAAAAGTTTTTACATTAACGTGCGATTTGCAACTTACTAATCATGACTTGCGGGTAAACTAATCGCATGTAGTCATGACTAGTTATGTGTGAACAGTCTACAATCATCACATTTCGACATATGATTTGGTTAAAATATGGGTGAAAAGATTCTTCAATAATTTGGTCCAATAGCTACAAAATTCTCTTAATCATCAGAGTGCTTGTTTGTGAGGAATTATCAGACACCTGTTAGCTCGATACTTTGGTAATTTTGCAATATTTCAAGAACAGCAGCATAAAATATGAATATGCATTATCATCATTAATATTCATCATTTTAAAAGGTGATTTGTAAAAATAATTAGACCATATAGGATTCTGAAAAATAGTAAATATTACAGTTGCATCTAGATCTGATATATAATCAATACATGATTAATCAATAATTAGTAAAAAGTATACACACTTATGGAATATAGAATAATAAACTATGGAGGAAAATATACACATGATCTATAAATACAAGAATACAAAAACTCCCTACTATGTTGCACATACAAGAAAATAACATAACAAGAATAATTTCTATAGTACTTTTGTTGTCAAAACCCGATTAACTTATACCTGCACACAATGATTATTTTAAATAGATTTCAAAGATGAACATATGTTGCATAATTAAGTCATCAACTTATTTGAGATTCGTGGACTCCCACATTTAAGTTTGCAAACTGCATTTTGCGCTTCCGGTGAAAATACAAAAAGGCCGTAATATGGCGAAATTAATTTTCTGCAGATTCATAATATTTCTTAGTATGCTCTCTTCAAAACAACTGCAAAGTTTCATTTCAAAAAACTTAGCGTATGTCTCATAGAAGACAAACTCATCGTATAGACTCTGCTAAAATCTCTCGGGCAGTGTAAACATCAATCCAGACTGTAGACTGTATGCCTTTTGGGTCATTACCTGTAAGAAAATGTCTACTTTTGAAAAAAGTTTTCACACTTATTTTTACAGTAGATGACATTATCACAATTTACTGTCTGAAGAAACACACTCAGATTACCCACATTTACCAATGGAAACTTAACTGCAGGTTTCAGGGCCATCCAGGATGCTAGGTTTTGTATTTGCATGCAATAGGACGCTGCACTCTGGATTTTTGTTTACAATGCCCATGGAACTATGACTTTAGTTCGATCTATCTACCATTATCATGATAGCACTGTTAATCCTCACAATAATGTCCACAATTGGGAAAATAATTTTCTAACTAATATCAACAACTAAATATAAAAGCACCAAAGCCATGAAATGATTTTCTTAAAAAGACATACATTATAGAATCAATTATCAGCATGATCTTATTTCTGTGGAATTACATGAAAAATGCACAGCCCAAACCAGCAGTATAGACCATATCCATATCACATCCATAATTCCCCATTACATGTCAAAGATGATGTCTAAAATTCTCTGTTTGGCCTCGCTCTAGGTGGTGATTGTGTGAAATTGCTCTTTGCACCACCATCAAGGACAGATATTTGGGAATGTTGACATGGTCTACACAAGATTATTACTTCTTATGTCTGATGCTGCTAATAACAACAGAGGCTGTTAAAATATTTGTTTAATTTGGGAATACTTCACAAAAAGCTTCACAACCAACTCTCAAAGAAGAGCATATGAACTTAATCCACCCAATTCCAGGAGTGAAGAAATGGATTGGATACATAACTGTCAGTTTAAGGAAGAAAAGTCAACTTAAATATATACAGATTAAGATGAAGACAATATATAGCACTGATGATATTAAATATAAATGTAGTACTTGGAAATAAATAGACCTGAATAATATGGTGGGAATGATTGATATAAACAACAACAATACAATGTTATAACAGACTTGGGCTATTCAATTTCAAGATCGCAATTCAATTTTAAGACACCTTTTGTGGGAAATAATTCTAAACAAAATGAGCAATTTTGCAATTCCAAATCTAGACTAATATAAGAGTGCAGCGTAAGAGCTTTTGGTATTCCGACTAAAATGGCAAATCAAGATATTTGAATGTACATTTAGTCCATAATTTTCTAGAGGGGGCATGGATTTTGAATGGAATAATAGCCCAAAGTAAGCTTAACGATCTTGACCAAGAAACCTTCATAAAGATATAAAGATGAAAAGCGCAGGATTTCAGCACATCAGGTCTCGTGAGCAAGAATCTTGCTATTACAGTTCAAAAACATTTGCAAGTCACAAACAATCAGATTAGAGCTGATTACAGGTCTGTCATAGTTGACAAGATGAAGTCAACATATTAAGTGAAAAATCTAGACCTTAACTTGGCCCGTATTTGCACAGATCGTAGTAGCCATCTCTATATCAAAGTGATTGGGCAAGCAAATGGGCTCAACTTGAACGCGAGAAGAAAACTGGACAAATATGTGGGTGCAATAACTACACAAGACACAAGGATACAAGACTGACTCTGAAACCAGCTTATGGACGTTTGCAGAGCAAACAACAATGATGTCATGTTTACAACCATGCATGAGGTTTACATATGATGCCGTATCCACTCGTTCATTTCAATTTTTTGTCATCTGACAAACCCTTAAAATCTAATAATACCCCACTTCCTTAAGTTTGACAAATCATCATATTCTATAACAGATATATTATTAATGTATTATTTCTTTTTGGCACATTTATATGAAGCAACTCAACGGTAAAGGAGATTTACATTTAGAAAATCAGTAGTTGAGAATTGGACGAATGGATACGGTATGTTTCTGAGTTCCGTTCCCCATCCGATTCTGTGGATTTACCCCATCAACGGCGGGAGTAGGTCAATTATCGATATGGTCTATAGATACATAGCTTTCTTACAAAGAATATCTATACAAAACTTTCAGTTGCAGAATGAATACTTATAAAATCAGAAAACCAACCAGTATATTCACAGATAATAATGGTAGGCTAATTAAGCTATTTTCCCCATCTAATATACTTGTTGTAATGGAACTCAAATAATATAATTAAGTACTATGAATAAATTTTATTTGATAGACAAATCCCAGGCCCAGGGCATG
The DNA here is from genome assembly GCA_000969725.1 of Ophiothrix spiculata. Classification (NCBI taxonomy): domain Eukaryota; kingdom Metazoa; phylum Echinodermata; class Ophiuroidea; order Amphilepidida; family Ophiotrichidae; genus Ophiothrix; species Ophiothrix spiculata. Next base: position 7,912 of record JXSR01S025398.1, read on the forward strand.
GCCACCCAAGTAGCATACTGTAACCAGAAAATACACCCTAATGAGAGCTATCATTTTTGGGGAATTAAGCCTGATTGACTTTGTATGTCTTGAACATCAACAAGTTTATTTTTCGAAACAGCATCAAAAATAGACAACTACCCTTACAATTAAAGAGGGACATTTTCAGTTGAAAAACTGGTTTACAAAATAATTGTAATTCTGGGATTTAACCACAATTATTTGAATCTTGTTTTCCTAGAAAACAACCCCTTGGTCTTGTTTTTCTGGTCAAACATGCATACAATCTGGTAGCAGACTGTCCCCTCCCTGGGGTTAAAATATAAATACAGCTGACAATAAAATTTGCTGATCCACTAGAATAACTATACTTGAGGTCTCAAATTTTCACAAAGTATATGATAAACTAAAGCAAATCACAATTTATTGAATGGTGTGTGTATTTTAACTTATGCTTTGTGAAAAGACGGACCTGAATCATAATTTACTTTCTTCTTGGTACCATGTCAGTACGGTCAACTTTGAGAAGTCAGCATTACATTTATTACAATAAATATGTCTATGTATACAACATACAAAACTGGAAACAAATCTAAAATTTCACACTTAAACTAAAAACTGTTGAAAGCTCAATCCTAAAAAATCAGCTGAAAGCTCAAACAAATCTAAATACAAACAAAATTATCAAATCAAAAAAAAAAATCAAATTTGGATGGAAATTATGTAACAAAATGACAAACCATTCACTACAAATCATAACACATTACATGAAAATTCAAAACAATCTTGTCTCACTGCAAACATTTTTACAAAATAACTTTCTTGAATCATTAAAATTTTTATCAAAATCATTACATTCATTGCTACAAAACTGAATATATTCATAATTTGCATGACATATTTACAGTTCACATTACCATATGTGTAACACAACCATATGGCCAGAATATAATACAATACAAAATTCAAAACTGTTTGAATTATGTATGTCAAAAACACAATGGCTTAGAAGTCATTAATAAGAATATATTATTTCTCTGCAAAAGTATTTTTGTTGACACTGCTTTTACTGATATCATAAAAAACTCGGTAACATGCGACCTGTTCCATCCAAAACTCATCAGCTGCTTGAAGCTACACATGCCTTGTTACATCATTATGATTGTGGCCAATTCTAGCCCATATTTTCTTGGCATGCCCACAGATATCAAGGTCCACACACATAAACTGGACTAAATGAAATTTGATCTCTTAAAAATAACACATTTGGGAGAAGTCTAGTGATAGTTCATGTTCTTGTTGAACAATTTATACTGAAACTTTCATTATTTGATTCAATTGGCTGTTCTAGAGCATTGCAATTATTTTTAGAACACAAATTGGTTTAGTCAGGAGGCTAACTTTAATTAGTCTTAAAAGTTAGTTAATCCTTGACTAAGTTAATTATGGTTGATCTAGAAAAAATGCTTATGTTCTAAAATAAACAAAAGATCACATTTTGGTATCGATCATTAAGCACTGACATAAATTATCACAGATTCCAGAAAATGTGTTATCTTTCAAGGAATCAACTAACTTAATCCTGTTTTGTACATATGGACCCAAATGTCTTTCTTCCACTGCTGGACACATTTTAGGCAATATCATTACAGACAGACACAAAGATTTATTCCTCTTCAATCATTTTTTTAACTAATTGGGCCTAATCTTTAAATCCTTTTAATCTTAAAAATACCAACTGTAGTAAATATCAGTATTGCAATGAAATGCACAACATGTAGCAACAAACTTTCAATGTCATGAGTTACATTTAGTGTCAGCTTTATAAATGGCTCAAGAACAAGGGGCAACTTTTTTCCAAGTTCCATCATGGCCAATGTCCTGCATTTCGGTGCACCTTCCTAGCCCATCTGTCGAAAAGGGCCAAATTTGAATTCAATGTTAATAAACCACATTAGGTTCCCATAAATCCCTGGCCTCAAAGTATGATTACTGGGCCAACATGAGTAACTTCTTTCATTTTTCATCCTAATATGACCACACCCTAAATGCAAACTGCTTAACACCATAAACATGTTGTACTACTGATATTGTGTCATGCAAGTAATGATGGCTATCTGAATCAAAATTATATGATCAAACTTTTGAATCAGCACATTTTTAAGTTTACAGTCAAGTACTTCCAGTGTCTTGAAGTATTACATGATACTGGTACCATCATGGAATTACCATAAATTAATTACTATGTGGAAGATTCCTATGATATTTGTTATAAATTATTTTTAACTTTGATTATTCCTATTAAAATCTGAATACAGCTAATATTGAAGTAAAAAAATAGCACATATCTTATAGCACTTCCAGCCTAACAAAATTGCTCACACTAGTACATATGAATTTTTGTAGAGAAAATTTCTACTGTGTGCGCAACACTGAATCTGCAATTTTTGTTAGAATATACGTAAGTGCTCAGAAGTTATAGTTTGTTTTTTGCACCATACTTCGGTTAGGTTGAGAATTTAAAAGTCATGTCAAAATCCAGATGTTAAACCATTAGTAAGTTTAATACATTTGCAAAGTCACCAATTTGGCAAACTTTTGAAACAATTTCAATAGTCTCAGCCAAATTTAAGAAGAATTTGTCAATATCAATTGATTTCGCCAAAATTAAACTAAATAAATAATTCATATAAATCAATAAATTTGGTTAAATTTTACGGCATGAGTTTTATTATACATAACCCAGTTTGCTATTTGGAAGATACAAATTGCAACAAGTTTTGAATAGATACAAATTTCTCTAAAAAAGATGAAAAAATGATGCAAATATACTGTCCTTGAATCATGAGGGCATTATGAGATGGAAGTAATATGGAAGAGAAAACCGTAGTTTCATAAGTTACAAAATTGGAAACATGATATTCTAAAAAAGCATCATTCTTTTGAGCCATTTTGCATCAAGAGTGTCTGAGCTGTACAAAAACTGGAAATACCAGCTATTGGTGTGAACAATAAATAATGAATGATTGTTGACAAATATGATGCATAATGTCTTATACAGGTGGCAAAAGTTCCTCATATGACCGACAAAAAAACAAATTTTTGTCTGAAAATCTTGTTGCATTTTGGTGCTGCCTGGGGGAAATGCCCCTTTGTGTAACCACTCTTTACCATAAGGGAAAAGGGCACGGCAGGGTATGTTAATTGTTACAACAACAATGCATATAAAAAATCATTTATCTTACCCCTAAATGAAAGGTTGGCATTTTATCAGCATATGATATAATACCAAAAACCAAAAATTCTAAAAGATCAGTTTTTGTACCTCAGACACTCCATCATAAATGTGTTTTAACAAACACCTTCAAATATTTTATAAAAATAACTTACATACAATACTTAAATATCTTACATATACATATACAATTCCATATGTTACATAGGCACATATTTCATTAAATAACAAACAAGAAATTTGTCAGCTTTGAACCAATATTTACAAAGCATCTCCGTCACGACACATTTTGGTTAGAATCAAGATGATGAGTGAATACTTACAAGCGTAAGACCTTGTACGTCACAGAGTTTATTGCATCTCATTTCTGTGAAACAAGGTCAGGTTGTATGGTTTCTACCAGCAAATATATTTATGCAGCTGTCAGTATGTAAAACTTACGTCTGTCATTATTGCAGAATACAGGCGTGGGGTTTCATCATGTTGCGTATGTATATCATTTTGGTGGTTTCATTGAAACAAACATGTATTTTTGGTGGTTTCATTGAAACAAACATGTATATCATTGTAGAGTACTGAAGTTGTATAGTTTCACATTCTTATAATATTCTTTACCTTGTAAATGGTAGATTTAAGTTAACATTTCTCTTCAATAATGTATGCATCTCATTATGGTAATTAGGAGCCATTTGAATCCATTTTTTACTGATGGTGGGTTTCTCAAAACAGTGATTGTCAGTTTTCTATTTTGAAGTACAACCAAGCAGCATTTTGATATATTTTGTTCCTTTTTAATAAATAGTTGCACACATACACAGCTTTGGTTCAGTATTGTGACTTGCCCAAATGACTCCTTGATTGTAGCCAATTAAACACAGTCAAGGTGGGAACTTATGTCTTCAACTAAGACCATTCTGGTGACAGCTAGCTAGCATTATTTGCCCAACAAGTTTTTACACATCAAACTGCTTGGATTAGAGTTTAGTAGATTGAAGTATTGCTCTTTGGATTTGCAATCTGTACAATTATTTCTGATATTAATGTTTAAATGGTACTTTAGCTTTTGATTATTGAGCTAATGCCATCCATAATCACAGATGATACCTTCATATACTGGTTACACTATTGAGTAGTCCTTGGTTTTAAAGATGATTTCATAAACAATGCTGCATTTCAATGGCAAAAGTTCTTGGTGAGATCTAGTCCTGATGGTTTGGTTTAGATGGATTTCTCCTTGATGGCAGTATCGTACTGCTTCCGTGACCACCTGATGCCCAACTCATCTGCTACTTCTTCAATAACATCAAGAGCCTGTAAAGACACAACAATGATACAATTGAAATGTCTACAAATCTTTGTTAATGAGGCATACGTTCATCATGACCCAAGTGTTGTGAAAATATATCTACAAAGGGACCCGACCCTAACTCAGTAACCAGGACCCGACCCTAACTCACTAACCAGGACCCGACCCTAACTCACTATAACCAGAACCCGACCCTAACCCTGACCCTAAACGTATTCTGATCCCACTCCTAACCCTAAAATTTCAGATTGGACCTAAAGGGAATTCACCTAAAGTATACTTGGTCCCTATAAAGTTTGCCCAGATACCAAAAAATTTTAAAAGAGGAATTGACACTCAAAGAGTCATATTCAGTATTCTTCAGATACAAACTCAGTAGCTGGTTAGATATCCATGCTTCTGTTCACATCTAATGCAACTTGCACTGAGTTATATCATGTGTATGCACATTTCCATCACAAAGAGTTGAGAAGGGTTGCATAGGCATGCCAGATAAAAGAATAGCCTATGGTACAAATTCTTTTTATTTTTAAAATTCCTTGAAAGGAACATGAATTCCTATGCAATGGTCAAATTTTGGAATAACCTAAAACAAAATATGAAATACACATGTTAAAATGCTAGACTTTCAGATTATACCCTAGTAGTTAGAGATGAGATACAAGTATCAGTGCCATTTTTATTCCCACGTTGGGGCAAAATTGGGGGTATTCTGGTTTTCCTTGAAGCTGCGTTGTAAGTTGTTGTAACTGTAGCACGTTTAGTCCCTAGGCATCGGCTTTGTTTTGGTGCACTGTTCACATATTTACATGTGCTGGGTAAATCAAAGTGCACTTAAATAACGCATCTCTATGGAGGTCTTAAAAGATGCACAACGGTCTCGTCTGAAGTGGACCTGACCTTCAAAGTGAGCCCTTTGGCTGACTTCACCATTATATGGGCAAGTATAGGAAGTCTTGGATATCTTCTATATAGAGGATTTGCACGGCACGATACGCACCATGCACGCAGACAGATTTTCTCTGTTTTCTTCGCCGTGGGGCCGCCATCTTGGTGGGGCCCCCAAGAACAAAATCAGCTGTAACTCATGACTTGAAATTTAAAATAAATAAAATGTTCTTCTATTTTTGTCATTATTAGTTGTGAATTAGTATCGTGATACAACGAACAGATTGTAATGTGGTGGAACTTTTTGTTTGCCGGCCCATGAAAATTACGTCACATGCAAACCCTCTACAGTTACACTTTTCTGTCTATGAAAAGAAGTAAATTGCTAAAATTATCACCTTGTCTAACATTTCTCTGGTGTGTGCTGCTGAAAGACATATTCTAGCTCTGGCTTCAATGATTGGCGTTGCTGGAAAACCAACGATTACAACCCCGATCCCTCGTTTCCGGCACATGCGGCTGAAGGCTCTGTTGACAAGAAACATTCTTATGGTTAGTCAAGGATTGGACACACTAAACATTAATGATTATCTAGAATAGCTAGCTTAGTTTTGGCAATACCCTTTCATTATTCATTTATTACTCTGAAGAGGGTCAAAGTTATAAGACAGCCAAGGTTCATAACAATTCTTCACAAACATAAAGGTTCAATTTCAAATTTTAATCTGTCCTTTATGATTGTTATAGAGCTTACAAGATATTTAAATATTGAAAAGTGATCAAATTAATATACATTGTTTTCCACTTATGTCTCATGATTTTGTTTATATTATGGCAGATAAAATGCATGATGAAGTTTGAAAATCAAAATGGGTCCAAAGAATCTAGTTGATACTAACGCTGAAGCTTTCAATTGTATAAGATTTGATATCTTGCATCGCAAATGAACTCTCAACTTACGTTGTTTTTGTTGGAAGGCACAAGATAATAGGCACTACTGGTGAATCATCATTACCGTAGACAATAAGACCCATCTCCTTCACTCTCTGGCGGAAGTATCTTGTGTTATATTTCAATTTTTCGACTCTATCCCTCCCTAACGTGGTCCCATCTTTCCCCATCAGGCACCGGGTTACACTGATAATTTGTTGGACTATTGCTGGAGGCATTGAACATGCATAGGTAGAACTGTGTGAGTGCACTCGCAGATGATTGATTAAATCCTGAAAAGAAACAAAAAATTGTCATGAAAACATTATATTACTATTTTTTAATAAAATGTCTACATCACATAAACCTTTTGGGGGTCACAACTGTTTTCAAGTGGGATCATGGGACCTATATGAAAATAAAATGTAATATATATCAATCCTTGGATCTGATTTTTGAAATGGGTGTTGCGAACTGCAGAAGCATGAAATGATCGTCTTGTGAACTGGTTTAATTCTCAAATTGACCCTTAACTGCAATATCATGTTAGTTGAGGTAAAAATGTTTATATTTTACTTAACAGGTCCCTCGTAAGAGCTTTGACGAGCAAAACCAGAAATTTTTATTCGCTGAGTGGGATTTTACATTTGACACATGCTGCTCTACTTGATTTATATATTTTATCTTTGATTTGGGGTCTTCGCTTTTTCCAATAATTATATATTGCTTTTGGACAAAATAATTGACTTCATTCTTGATTTAAAAATCATTCAAATTTGTGACTTAGATTGAAAATATAAGATAATATTTCTTGGTTGCCAGTCACTCATCTTCCCAAAATGGACAGGGAACATTATTATTTAATTATGGACACCCCCTGTGAGGGCGCCCATTATTCAAAATAAAGCACCCCCATCTATTATGAGATGATGATAGATGACAGGCTAAGCAATAAAGCTTATCTTTTATTCACTAATTTTACAGCAACAACCAAATGAAAACTTACCCTACTCCCTGCGATGTATCCCCCGCATGCACCAAAACTTTTAGTAAATGTTCCCATCATCATGTCAACATCCCTGGGATTAGCACCAAAATACTCCACCACTCCCCTACCAGTAGGGCCCATAGCGCCTATACTGTGGGCTTCGTCTAGGTATAAATAGGCCTTGTATTTCTTCTTTAATGCTATAACTTCTGGTAATTTGATTATTGAACCTTCCATACTGTAGTAAAAATAACCATACAAATATATACGAGGATTAGGGATTTTTAGAAAAAAGACTTTAACATTCTGATAAAGTGTGCACTATATTTTGCTCCTACAATTTCTTTACCACAACGCCAATAGATTTACTTCCCTGAGCAGATGATAAAATGAAAACGGCATCTGTCATAAATCAGAGGAGAAAATACTTTGTCACATCTTATACTCTGAAATATTAAGGGCGGCACATTACAAGAGCTGGCAAAATGGAATACTGGAATTTCAGAGTTCTATATTATACCCTTAATAAACATCATGATGACGTTGCATTTTAACCCCCACCCCACCCCCGAAAAAAGGAGTCACATTTGACCCATTTTTTTAAAGAGTTTTTTGCCTCACAAACAGCTGCTTTATTTTTTTTTTAAAAAGGGACCTCATCTAAAGATTTTTTGGGGAACAAAAGGAACCCATGACTGGAGGGTTTTCTCTGAAATTGTGACCCATTGGAGTGGCCTGATCCTGCACTGCATAGGCCTATTTTACTATCAGTTTGTCAAAATGTCTCAATATAGAAAACAGACATTTTACCCATATCTATGCAAAATATTATACAATATGCTGAATGTCTCGTTTCCACATATAAACATGTATACATATTCACAATATTAAATCTTCAAAGCTGGTCAATTTTCATCAGACTTTGCACTTTCGTTGCAAACTTGACCTGATATTTGGTCAAGTTACTTTAATCCTTTGTTGACCTTTCATTGTGATAAAAGATTGTGCAGTATAATTCATAAAAATGTGAGATTACTGGTATTACTTTAATTTCAGTTTTTAATAATTCTTTAAATATCAGGAAAACCACATGTAACCTTGATTTCAAACTAACAACCACTATTCAGTATTTGAACGTCACCTGATGCAACACAAATATCAGTCATTGAAAACGTATTTTTCCTTAAGGCTGTGTTGATTAAAATTTCACATTTCTGTGAAAAAAAAGTTTTGGTTTAAGCAGTTACTTTGGTGTAAGTCACGCCCCAAAATTTCAAAATGGCCCTTTAAATATACACATTTAATAAAAATAAATTTTAATGTGGACACTTTAAAAAATCACTGGTTTTTGATGAAATATGGAAATATATGTATATGTAGCAATTGAGTCTCAGTAATTCAATCTTGAATTTTTGATGATATATAATAGAAATGCCCTCCTGGGATCCCCTCCTCAAAACGATATGAGGAATATTGATTGGGCCAAGTATACTTTAGGTCTCATGCAAAATGTTAGGGTTGGGGTTTAGGGTTAGGGTTAGGGTATGTTTAGGGTTAAGAGTCGGTTCATGGTTAGTAAGGGCGGGGTCATGGTTTTGTGAGTAAAGGTTGGGTCATGGTTAGGTTCAAGTTTTTGAAGTGATCTAAAGCATACATTTTTCCAATGAACAAAACTTATTTAGAAAATTGAATTAAATCTGGCTGGCAGAGTTGTGGGCTAAAACCTCACTGACATGATTGTAATTTTGGACCCAAAAATATGTTCTGGCAGATTTAGCTATGGTTAGTGTATTTATACTCAACGGTAAAAATCATGTCAATTAGAGTGCTTACCAGCTGGAAGCCCTTATGAATATACATGAACTCGGCCATGATCTAACATGTACTTTGGATCCTATATAATGAATATTCAATGATCGACTTAAATTTGTAAACAAACAGGCAAACACATAGGCTCAGTTTGTATTATCATGTACAGGCAAGTGTAAAAAGGTGTATGATAAACCAATAAACTTTAGTGCATACTTTATAAACACATGATAAGCAGAGTTTAATCTTGACGTTATGAATCACATGATAAGCAGAGTTTAATCTTGACGTTATGAATCACATGAGTCAAAATTATCAGCCTACAAGATATTCTAATGAGACCTCTGAATGTCAATAATGTCATAATGTCAATAATAGGCCTATGCATGCCAATTAGGTTGTAAGTCCCAGGACAAGGGGTGTATAAGGTGAAATAGAATTATTTCTCATAGTAGCAGATTTAAAGCGATCACCAATCATCCAGATTCTGAAATTTCACATTTTCCCACAAAGGACAATTTTTTTGGTGTTATAGGAATAATATGCTCATGCAAATTTACCGCTGTGATTGTTTTATCAAAAACAAAGAAATGTTTAAATTAGAGACAAAATTGTCCATCTCTGAATTAAGGGTTACCGGTAACCCAAAATTCCAGTTGGCAGCTGAATGACATCGTTGCTTTGATTTAGCTTTATACCGTATCAAATTAAATCCATTATAATTGAATATGAGCTCTATTTGATTTTGAGGTGAAAATCTTTAAGTAAAAAGAAACATGTCTTATGTCCAAGAGTGATATTTTTAAGAAACTATAGCCTATATGAGTATAAAAGTTGGGGAAGGGACACACAATGGGATACTGTGAGTAAAACGGGGTTGATTAAACTCATTTAAAAAATACTGATTTCTGACTTATGTGTTTGCACTTTTAAGTAGGTACACATTAATGATTCTGTAGACTTCAAATTTTGGACAACCATTGGCAATCCCTTTAAGCACAGTGGTCAGACTCTTACTTGTATAATGTTTGCAACACAAGGATCACAAGACCTCCTTCGCAATGAGCCTGTTACCTCCAAAACACTGAAGAATTGACACATTAGTGGAGAAGAGCATTTGAGAATTGATATTAATTGCAGGTGATTTATAGTGCACTCCAGGGCATTATTTGCACTGCGTTGAGGATTTGAACCAACAACTTGCAATGTCCAATGATTAGAAATTTAGACTTTTAAACCGCTATTGTAGTTGGATTTAATTTGTGAATGCGTATAGCAAATATGCCGTGATCTCTAACGCAAGTGTACATTTAAAAAAATAATAAATTTGCGTCTACACTCAAAAGTAAGCATTCACGAACTATAGTGCATCTCAGTGTCACTGTGTGGAAGGAGAAATATATGAGGCATGAATCAACATACAAATTAAACAAACTATGACCAGTCATTAATTTGATTAGAAACATGCAGTTTTATCTTATCAAACTTTTTGTGAATGGATACTGGTACTTTATGCACTCTTTCTGTTAGGTCATTTGTGACCTGCTCTGTCGAAACCCGGACAAAGTCGGACAAAACCATTTTCAAATTTTACCAAATTTAAAACATTTGGTAAAATTATAAGCTTTCCAATGAAATATCATACTCCAGGATTGCTCAATGTTTAGTCTGTCAAAACATTTAGGTTGGAAATTGCTCAATGTTTAGTCTGTCAAAAGATTTAGGTTGGAAATTCCTTTGTTTTCTATTGATTGGTGACAAGTTTATTGGGCTATATCTTCTTAAGTGTTCTGGCGACTTTATCCAGGTTTCGTGGGAGCAAGTCACATTTGTATCACACTTATTTTGTTAAGGTGTCTGGTTCATGATAGATCTGACTAGTAAAAAAAAGCCATGAATAATATTTTATAGATGTAGAACCGATTTTTAAAATAATAATGGGGGTGACGGGACTCATTTTTGCATGCAAGTCAGTTTAAAATAGCATTTTTAGAGCTTTTGGGAGCATATTAGTACAGGAGTCTATGGGAAATGTGGAAAAAAGTAACATTTAGTGTTGATTCAAAAACTTACCACTGAAATTTTATGTCATTTTTTCACCGTGACAAATTGCACACAAGTATGTTCTTTCAATTAACAAAATAAAAAGTGGGGGTCACTGACCCATTTTTCACGAAAAATTAGAAAATGTGACATATTTTGGCTTCAAAACACTATTCTACATATACTGCGCATGCGTGTTACTGCACTTGCAAGATCTAAACATGTGCGTACCAGTACGCGTGGACCAGATAGCTTAAGCATTCAACTAATTTTCAATACACTAAGTGAATTCAGGAAAAGTTATATATTTAAATGAAGGGGTCCTGTTAATTCAATATAATTAAAATTGTAATCAATATTTTGAATTGTTCTCTGCTCCACTATTCCTATTCTATCTATAGATTTACCTATATACACCTTCAACAACAATCAGGATTTTCTTCCATGGCCTATATGTTCGTGGCTGCCCTTCTATTACAGCTCTCTTTAAATTGGATTCTAAACTTTTCATATCTGAAAGAAATAAAAACAAAAATACAATGAATCAAACAATAAAGTGCACATTCGACTCAAGTAACCCTAATTTCTATGACTAGTATGTGTTGGTTGCAGGTTCAATTCCACGGTTAAATA
>JXSR01S025401.1:5580-17363 GCA_000969725.1 Ophiothrix spiculata
TTGAAAAATAACATTAAATTAAATAAAATTTGAATATTAATAGCGACACACGGACCTCAAAAATGGACAAGGTATCAGGGTATACACAAGATGGCGGCGCGGCGGCCTACGAAAAAAACCAATTTCTCCTCTCCAGGTTTATAGCTCAGTGGGTAAAACTCGCGACAAACAACATCTTTGCAGTAAGTTGCCTGTCTAAAATCACTATCTCGTTAAAGGAACCTCTATGGGTTTTTTTTTATATCTGCATATGATTGTGCAACAGCTGTGAATTATCGTGACTTCGTGCTGCGATGTACCTCATCCCTATCGTCTTTGATTATTCTATACCAATATTCGTTAAATGAGTATCAGTTGTTCAATAAACTCTCATCCACATCTATGTTATAACGACTTTTTCATGATTAAATCGTCATGTGGGTGCAAGAAAGTCGTATCTGCAATGGCTGCCCTAAGTTATATTTATTTAACACCTTGTCACAAGAATGTGAAAATCTCTCAAAACTTCCTTGTCTTATGTCAGTGGCTCTTGAAATGGTTCTTCAGGTGACGGTTTGGCTCTTGAAATGGTTCTTCAGGTGACACCGTCACCTGAAGAACCATTTCAAGAACCACTGACCAAAGAATGGAGATTATACAGTGTGCAATCCACATTTATGACGATATTGCAGATACGACTTTATTGCACTCACATGACGAAATGAAGGATGCAAAAGAGGGTTTGCACGTGCACTCACAAATCATTTATCCACAATGTTAGCATGAGCAGAAAAAATAAGTCTTATTGATTAGCATCTCATTAAATTCGAAGTGCCACATGAAAATAAAGTGACATTAATGGTAGCAGATCTCCTTAGTTAAAATTGCAAATCACCGCATGCATCATATTTTGTTCTGCATGTGTATATAATGTTGTTCTTGTTGCGCTTTGCAACCCAGGGAAAAGGCGCGTTATAAATGCTTGTTTATATATATATATATATCAACAATTACAACTTATTTTAATATTTTCAAAATGCAGGCTGCCATCTTTGGTGACCACATAGTGGAGGAAAAACGGAGAAAACAGTCTGCGTGTATGGTGCTTATAGCGTCGTACAAACTCTCTATTGGAAATAAAAATGCTATTCTATACCATCCCTTATTATAAATACAGCGTCCATGTGACTGGGTGTCCTAGCTGCTATTCAATTGTGTAGAACATACTTGTACATGTGCGATGAATAAATCATTGATTGCGACTTATTCCGTGTTGTTCAATTAGACCCGGACTCCTGGTTATGGGAGACACTCATTATTTACATCGGCAACTCTGCGATACGCCAAACATAAAAATTTAGATTTTTAGATTAAAAATCTAAATCTAAATCTACTCCGTTATGACACATGCGGACGTGGAGCCCTAAGAGCGTTTCTACACCAAGCACCTGATAGGTCTCTACATTTATTGCAGCCATGTGATAAAAATAAACTGTCTGCAATAGACACCCATGTTTTATAATAGATGATGATAAAGCAAACAAGCAAACAAACCTAATAATCCAACAAAATATACTGAATCAAATGAACATCCCAAAATATTCCTATCACGTATTATCTGGGAGGGAATTTGTTATGACTTTAAAAAGGTGACATTACTTTATTGGAAACAGATACGATAAGGTAGGTGCCAATACAACACTTTGGTGCACGCTGGAGTAATGCTTTAAAAAGGTCTTCTGTAGCCCCATACAATTATGCGAGATTTCGTTTTGACTTCAATACCCGAGATGACAATATGGCGTCCCTATTGGACTGCATCTCAGTTTCTTTCGGTAAATACCCGCAAAAAAATCAAACAATTATCATAACTCCTTGCAAATGTATTTCTTTTGACTGCAGTTACATTTTAAATTTTGTAATAATTATAATTCTAAGAGTTTATTTTCAATTTTAGAGAGTTCATCGGGGATACTACTGGATGGTTTCAAAATTTTCTGACATGACACAAGATTATTTAATTTTGTCCTTCAAGCCAACATCAAGAAGCAGCGCTCGTCCTCTTAGATTTGAGCGTTGCTTTCGACACTATCAACCATCAAATTCTGCTGCACAGACTTAAACATCGTTACAGAATAACTGACACCGCTCTTAACTGATTCTTGTCGTACCTACATGAACGTTCACAGCCTGTTTTGATTGAAGACAACAAATGTCTGGGGCGTTCCTCAAGGATCCGTGTGTGGTGCAACTTTGTTTACACTGTGTACAGCTCCGATTAGTGATATTATCTCGAGCCATAAGTTGTCAACATCTAAAAATCTTGAAATTGTGATACACGACCGAATTTCGTTAGCTTTAACCATTTTTCCCGTTTCATTGCCATGGTCTCCAAATTTGTCATTTTTTTAATTAGCTCCCAGCTTCTGTGGATGTATCCAGTCAGTGTTGCCTAGTAAATTAGTTTAAGTCCCGTCACATTACAATCTTTTAGCAGTATAACAACTTATAATGACAAGAATATACAGTATATTTATTCAGTGTAATTTGAATTACTCAATTATGAGTAACAGGCGATTTCTTGTTTACATCACGAACTACTCCGACCCACCAAATGGCGGCGAAAACGGTCTGCGTGTATGGTGCGTATCGCGTTGTGCAAACCCTCTATTGGCTTTTCAGCAGTTTTTACACAGTGCCTCTTTCTTGACACAGAGCGTCAAACATACTGGGGCAAACTACACGAGAGCATGGATTGTACATCCATGTACATCGATGTACATTCAAGGAGTTGAGATTGTGTCTTTACGATGACGTGTAAACCAGATATGGTTCACGCTGCGTATTTAATTTCGCGTATGTGTCTGCGCCTACGAGTTATATCTACTCGTACTCTATACTCGTACTTCGAAATTGTTCACAAACACGCACGCACACGTAGTGTGTGAGGCGCACGAACGTATCGAGTTGAATGAATGTACATTCCAGGAATCTACATTGATGTACATTCCAAGCTCTCGTGTAGTTTGCACCACTTTTACAATAGCATCGTAAAGAGATCAACATGCAAAACGAAATTCTAGTTTTTGACATTTCCGAAGGTTTTAATTATTTTGTTTACAATTTACATATCAAGTATTAATCATGCGCAGATAGAAAAAATTGTCCAATGCCCCTTTAAAAACTGTAACATTTTATCTTATTCGTGTTCATTTCCTGAAACCACGCAGTCTTCAAAACCCAACATATCTTGCCACAGCGTTGCTAATGATACGTACAACAAGACGATCGACATGTAATAAAACTCTCCTTATTTCTTAGGCTTCATTTAACATTGTTTCGATATACAATCATTCTAACGTTATATGTATTTATATCGTCATAACAAACTCAATGTTTCCATAGTTACATTTTTTTTTCAAAATTGAAAGATTTTTTATTAATCGTTCCTATACATGGAAATGTAAGTATTCACTTGCAAGTGTATTCTTCAAATATATAATGATATTTATTTGTTATTTGAAGATTTTTTAGTGTACACGTTTATCATAACCTCTCATTTTAAATTTTTAGGCTTTGCTTTTAAACACATTGTCTCGTCTGAGAGAATTTCGCTTGCGACATTCACTCAGATTTATTAGAATGTCTCGAAAATGTTTAATGAATCAAAGTGAGCATTGGTTCATCTCGTCGGATCAAGAGTGTTCTCGTAGTGGGCAGGTGTGAGCGAAGATCTTTCGGTCGAGCGAATGCGTATTTTTGTATGATCATGACATCATATCCGGAGAGTATCACATGACTTTTATTCAACCATCACGAACAAGCTTTGCAATTTCTTTAAAAAAACGGTATGAGATGCAATAAAAATGAAAATACTTGGCAAGATAAGCTATAAATTTAAACAACTTCTACGATTTATACCTGGGAAAAGTAAAATTTTGCATTGAAAAAGATAAAAGGTTTCTGCGCTAGAATTACAGTTTGTGCAATGCATCTCAGGACCAAATATTATTTAAAATGTGCTGTATAAGACCTTAAAAATATACCGAAGCCCTGTAGTCAAACTCGGATCTCTGATATTTTTTCAGCAAAAATCGTTGACATATAACCCTCCCAAATATCGAGTTAGCTAAATCGATGTAACTCAAAATGACACATTTCAAATCATTCGAGCATCTCTTTGCCTATGTTTTGTTTGTTTCAGTGCCAGGGTTAAATCGACTGGTAAATATCCGGGCACACATCCTTCAGACTTCACTTTATTTGAAAAGCAACTTTGAAAACCGTTTTTATATTGACATATGGTAACTGATACGGAAGCACGAAGTGATTTATATCTCAAGTCACTTAAATTTATTGAGTTCGCTAAACATTGCTTCTCCATTTAAACAAGGTCGCTGTGTTAAAGGAATATAATATATATTTGAAGGTAACAGACATATACATTCGTTGTGTAAAAGGGATATAATATATTTGAAGGTAACAGACGTATACATTCGCTGTGTTAAAGCCTGGATATAATATTTGAAGGTAACAGACGTATACATTTGCTGTGGTAAAGGGATATAATATATTTGAAGGTAACAGACGTATACATTCGCTGTGTTAAAATGATATAATATATTTGAAGGTAACAGACGTATTATTCGCTGTGTTAAAGGGATATAATATATTTGAAGGTAACAGACGTACATGATACATGCACTTGCCTTTCTTTTTCATAACACAAAGTCGCTCTCTTAAGGGAAATAATGACATATTCAGAAGTAAAGACAGACGCACATTTTTCTTAACATCCATGTAGGCCTATAGGATAAATATCATCAGATGGAGAAAGGCCCACACATGTTTTTCTTGATCTTCGATAAACCTTGCTTCTTAATTAAACAAGGTCGCTGACGAGATATGATAAATTCAAGGTAAAAGACAGTTGTACATATTTCTAAATAATCTAATGCGGACACACGCTATCAGTTGTAGAGTAGTAGAGTAGAAAGGCTCACATGTTTTGTTCATGAACCTCGCTTAACATTGCTTTTTCATTAAACAAAGTCGCTGTGTTAAACGGTTATGAAATAATTGAAGGCAAAGAGAGGCATACATATCTTCTAGAAAAAGCCTATATGATACACTATGTGGGACACTATGAGGATAGAAAAGGACTCACAAATTTCTGTCAATATGACAAATTTCTTATCTATACACAGATCATACTTAACTGTTTCTGTTACAAGAATCTCAATTTACCAAATAGCATACCATGATATCTATCTATAAAATAATTACTGGTCAATGCAACGTGATACGAAGTGTAAGATATCATCAATGACAACTATAGTCATGACGACCATATCAGGAAAATAGCTAATTGAAATGCTAATGGAATGCTACCAATTTCATGGGCACATTTTAATTATACATGTACGTGCTTCCAGCAACCTTTTTATTTTTTTCAAAGAATTCCCAGGGAAAGGGCAAAATGATCGATTTGGTCAATCAATCTATCAATGAGTCCTGATGATGACATCACATAGAGCTCTGTACAAATCGGTACATTAGTGGGTCCTTACTTGCAACTGATATTCTACTGGATCGCAAGTATTCAATTTTCGGCACACATTTTTTCAAAAATATCTATTATTTTTGCATACAAATAATTCAAACTTTGATACATTAATGGTTTCTTTTTTTCAAGAAAATAGTTACTTTACATGCATGGTATTTTAACTTTCCCTGATAGCACATTCATATCAAGTTTTAAACATTTGACTTTCTACACAGGAGCGTAAACTCATTATGAATGCGCATCTCCGCGTAAGCCACTTTGAATAGGTTTACATGGGCGTCAGATCCGGTCTGCGGAGATCCAGATCTGGATCTCAGAGTTGCGTATTCAGCTCTCATTGTAGAAACGCCCATCATGATTAGCATTATTAGTTACCACCTCCTGGTCTGAAATATGTATAGTATCGGTCATTATAATATAAATGGTGTAAAGGAGGTGGGAAGGTGAAAAGAAAAATAATTAGAAAATATTGCACTGAAATTAATGCTCATGATGAATAAATAGTACCGGTAGGTAAAGTGATATGTCCATGATTTTCTTGGAAATAAATAACATGAGAAAATGTACGTTATTATCAATTGTCACGTATTCCATTCAATTATGGTATTTCTAAGTGAGTTGTGAAATTAATAATAAGAAAATCACACCGTGGATGGCATATTCATAACTTAATAAAGACCACAGTTGCATTCATTTCCATACCATTCCTCTGCTTTCGGTCTCTCATCACACGCTTCTTCTTCTTCTTTTTTTTTTCTGGGATTATTTTTTTATTTCTAACCTACACTTTGGTTAAAAATGTAATAGAGAAATAATTTATGTATTTTGTTTAAAATATAGGCTATTATGAGTGCAGCATTGTAAGCAGTTTCTGCACAACTTAGAAATGCAGTTTGTGCATTGCAACTCAGAACTATTATATAAAATGCATTGTATGTTAAAATTAACTCTATCTTGGAATATTTTCTTGGCAACAAGAATCGTGAAGATGAAAACCACCTAAATATCGAGTGGCTAAATTTCTATAACTCAAAGTGACACATTTCCAATTACACGAACATCTCTTCCTCATATGTTGTTTGTTTCAGTGCTGGTATGATGAAATACAGCGTCCGTGTGACTTAAATGTCCTAGCTACTATTAAATTGTGTAGAACGTACTTGTACATGTGCGATCAATAAATCATCGATTGCGACTTATTCCCTGTAGTTCAATTAGACCCGGACTCCTGGTTACGAGAGACACTCAGTCTCATTACACCAGGGTTAAATCGACTGGTAAATATCAAGGCATACATCCTCCAGACTTCACTTTATTTGAAAAGCAATTTATTTGAAGACTGTTTTTCTGTTGACATATAGTAACTGATACGGAAGCAATAAGCGATTATATCTCAAGTCACTTGTATTTATTGAGCCTCGCTAAACACTGCTTCTCCATTAAACAAGGTCGCTGTGTTAAAGGGATACACAGAGGAAAAAACGGGCAAAAAATATGCATCCCTACCAACTGTTGGGCAAATAAAAAAAGCACCATAGGTCACTCAATGTTGAGTGTTGCCAAATATTTTGTATCGCATTTGCCTAACACATAACTGTTGGACTTGCCTTTCTGCCCAAATACTATAGTATTGCCGAACATTTGAGCAGGGATGTATGCCTAACAATTTTTTTGGTTTGCCCAACGTTGGTAGGGATGTATACTTCATCAACGTCGGGCGAAATCACCTCCAAATCGCCCAATTTTCTTGCAGTGTATGAAACATTTGAAATCAAAGACAGACGTTCCTATTTTAACATGTTATTACCTATCATGTAACTATCATGACTATATCATGATAATTACTGGTCAATGCAATGTAATGCGAAGTGTAAGATATCATTAGTGACAAAATTAGTTGACGACCATATTAGGAAAATTGCTAATTGAACTGCAAATGGAATTATACCAATTTCATGGGTACATTTTAATTACCCGTGGCTTCTCTTCTGTATATAAAATTGGATGATTTTCGTTCCATATTTATTGGTCTCGCTATGAGTTTTAAAATATTGGGCTCGACTGTGTCTCGCCCAATATTTTTACAACTCAAAGCTCGACCAATAAATATGGGCTCAATCTATCCGATTTTATAACATTAGTGGGTCCTTACTTGTAACTCGTATACAATTGGATCGCAAATTTCAGTTTTCGGCACGCATTTTTCCAAAGATATGTAATATTTTTGCATATAATTCACTCAAAATGTTGGTACATGATGAATTATCCTTTTTTTTTTCCCTGGATTTGATGGAGTAATCACAACGCAAAAATGTCAGTTGCATACATATTCTAGCCAGTGAATATTTTTGAGAAAGGAAATTCCTTCTACGGTGCTACAATGTTTCCTGTGCCTTTGGTGTCCTCCATACGCTTCCAGAAGAGACTTTTTAATTCTCAATGATGGGAAGGTGATTCAGTGTGACGATCCCTACGCAATATTACTATTGTGAAGTTACACCAACATGTCGAAAATCTCGGAGATGAACACTTACTACCAAGGACTCCCAACAGAAAACAATTATACAATATTCATTTGCGGAAAAAGTAAAAGATGATACAGCACAGTTGCCATCACAGTCTATCTGTGTGTAAGCATGATAAGAAACACTTTTATTTATTTTTTGAGCGAAGAGTGGTGAAATCAATGTGTACTACTTTCGACATTATCTTGCAAAAAACATTTATCACCATTTGAAAAAAAACAACACTACACTATGTAATATCAAGCAGAAATTCACCGGGCATGTTAAAAACAAAGAAATTATACAGTTTTTAAGTTCTTTGGTTCGAAATTACATTACCTTTAAATTTCTTTTGTAAGCAAACAATTGCTGGAAATCCGACATTTATAGATTTCATAGCATAAGTTGTATTTCACCTAAACTTTATGATTTACGTTTGACCGTACTTACCTATGAAAATTATAATGAAATTTGTATGGATGGATACAATTTTTAATACTTTTGTAAAATTTTCTATAATTTTTTTGTGTTATAACTTGTATCACAAACTCACCGTCTATGGCAGTATCGTAGACAGAGGGCAACCGTCATTCTCCTTTGGTCAACAAAGAATGTTTCTCGTAATGCTCTCTGCGATTTATCAGGGTCGTCGGAAAAACATCCGCGTGGGGTAGCTGAAAGATACAATATCAATAACAAGGGATTAAAGTATTTCCTCTAAGATCATACAATTTTAAATCGTTAAGTACTTTTTCTCATGTAATTTGAACACCTATATTTGTTTTTAACATGTAGCTCGACAGTATTTAAATGTCAAAACAGAAAACAACATGAAAAGGAAAATAACTGATTTTAAGCACAGCCGTGTCGAACATCGTTAACAAATGATGGTCTTTTTATTTGAAATAAATTAAAGCAATATTTACAAACCGATTTGATGAAAATAGCTGCCACTCAAACGGAGTTTGAAATCATTTTGACATTCAGCTGTATTGTATGACAGCTATTGGGCTATTCCATAAATTAATGGTACACCCCCTAAAGAAGGCATGGGATTCCCAAATATGTTGCATGAATTTCTCAGTGGGAAATCCCAAAATAAATCAATGTTTTCCCTCCATGATGGTAAAGAAGGCATGGGAATTCCGAAATATTTTCGCCAATTTAGTGCATATTCCCAAAATATTCACAATTTTTTGATCAAATGGGTAAAGAAGGAAAGGGAATTCCCAATTTTCTGTCTTAAGATGGAACATACCCCTAAAGAAGGCATGAAAATATCAAACCTGGAATTCCCAAATTTTCCAGAAAAAATATGGATGCCTTCTTTAGGGGGTGTACAGTTAATTTCTGGAATAGCCAATTCTGATACTCTACTACACATGTATGGATGTTTTAACTATTCATCTGAAATACAAAATGTATCACTCTTCCTGAGGGACTCAAGAAATAAATGCTGAGAACCATAACAAACATTTGGGACAATTTGCAAGTTGGACATCCACAGAAGCTACGGTACTATACATCTTAAAGGATTAGAAATGAGCTGTAATGTGTAATGAAATGTTAAGATGTCATTTTTGTATTAATAAACTGAAGTACCTTCCTTCTTTTACAGACAGTTTATTTGACATTAGTAAGAAATTATTCCATCAAATTAAGCTCAGATGCTGTAAAAAACACTATGATGAATTTTTCACTCTTTGTAGAAAACATGTCGTAATTTCGCTCAATAATGTCTATTCACCCATCTACAAATTCTTATTCACTTAAAATGGAAAAGAGGGAGTGCACATATCTACAATGAGAGTCGAACCTAATCACAGGCCTAGAATACACACTTAAAGGGAAAAAAGGAACATACATCTGAAAAAAGGAACATACATCTGAAAAATCCTCTCAGGCCTAGGGTACACATTTAAAAGAAAAATTGGGAACATACACCTGAACAATCAACCCAGCCTCTCATGCCTAGGGTGCTTTCTTAAAAGAAAAAAGAAGGATATACACCTGATCAATCCGATTCAGCCATGTTAGGTAAGAGGTACTCCGTTTTAATTTAAAAAAAAAACCCACAATGAAACGTACATCTGAATAATGCGAGTCAGCCGTATTTGGCCTAGTGAATTCGCTTAAAGGGAAGGAGGGAACGTAACCTGAGCATGTTGGGTCAAGTTTAAAGATTATTGTAATTGCTTTAAGATAAAAGGGTTAGCCCTATCTGGTCTCAAGTCTAGGGTATACTTACTTATTGGTAAAAGTGCCAACGTACACCTGCACAATGCGAGACAACAATGCGAGTCAGCCTTCTCAGGCCTAAAGTACTTCACCTAAATAATGCAATTCATTTCTATCCAACCTAGGCTACTTATTAAAATAATGATGGGCTTGCATTATTTTAGTATTGACCACCATAAATTGATGTTCAATAATTTTGGAGGAGACCAATATTTTTTTTAATAATTCTCACTTTACTTGCTTTAATTAAAATGAATTGTGATTATGTATTCATGAAGGGCTCGTGATGAACTAGCATGAAGTAGTACTAGCATGAAGTGAAGTGATATACATTCCAAAAATGCAGACTCATATCCTATTATGCAATACTTGCAAAATTACTATTACGAAAGTGGTTATCCTGATGTTTACACTGAGCAAAAAATCAAAATACATCGGTTACTTCTGCTCTTTTGAAATATTTAATCAAATCTACAGGCGCTATAATCAAATCTAGATGCTTGTTACTCAAGGGAAAGCTTAACGTGTAATTATAAGCCAATCTTGTAATATGGGATGTTGAAGTTCATCTCAGTCCCGAAGTTGCTTCATTATATTTAATTATTGTCCCTGTAGGAATGAATATATTACATGATTGCCGAGTAGCTAACGGAAGGTCAATATCTCCACTTATATATAAAGGGATGGAAGTGAAGGCATGCATTGTGATTGACAAGAGAAGATATCGTGTGTATCCCATCATGCATTGCTTCCTGTGGAATTGTTTGTATGGGAAATCATGTGAACAGGTAGTGATGAAATGCCCATAAAACAAAGTTAATTGTTGCAATCTTGCATTTTGTGAATATTTCATCACTAACGACTTCCTGTACAAAACCTCCCATAGGAAGCAATGCATGATGGGATACACACCATATCTTCTCTTATGAATGACGGCGAGGTCAATGCCGTACAGGGTTTATTAGTCGTCAATATACGATTACATTGACTATAAAGGATCTCTTGTTAAAACTATAGCCGTGAAATATAAAGAAGAATATAACTTGCTTTAACGTCCTTTCTTCTATCTTTCTTTGGTGAGTTTGATTTTTGAAGTGAAAACTCGTTTATTGAGTTAAATTTCGCTTTTAGAACCAAATTACAGACTAGATCTGCACTCTTTTTACTGATACGTGATAGGTCAATCATGGCACTGTTTACAAGAACATTAGCAAATGATTAGGTGCAGTCTCAATTTTCAATAAAAAAAATAAAAGCCGGAATGAAAGTCAGTCTCTCAGAAAAAAAATTCATCAGTGGCCCATCTGCAAAATTAGAGTACACTCTAAGAAATGACCGTATTTTTACGGTAGAAAACCAGTAGTCTTTAACGGTGAATTCCCGTAAGAAAATATTTACGGATGAAATGTAAATTTGACGTCTTTTTACGGGATTTTACCGTAAATATGTGGAAAAAACGGGGAAGTTCTGTAAAAAGACAATTTGACACGAAAAGA
>JXSR01S025402.1:24160-34935 GCA_000969725.1 Ophiothrix spiculata
TCGTCGTCGTCATCATCATCATCATCATCATCATCATCATCATCACACATAAATTGGAACAAATATAATCTCTGCTTACTTTTAAGATGATATTTAATTAGCATGGAAGAAAGTATGTACATGAATGTACAATTGATGTTATAAAATCGACAAAATTTACAACATAAATTAGAACAGAAATATTAGATATTTAGCTTTTGTTCTGTATTGACGATTGAAATAAAACAAACTTTAGAAACTTTCTGACTAAGCTTACTCGTTAGAGCTAAACATTTGTATGTAATAAAGATTAGGGGCTTTTTGGCACACGGGGTACTCAAAATATCCACTCGTCCAATCTACATTGTTCATTGCCTTATAAATGGCTTAAATACTTTCGGTTTGATGGTTCGCTAATTTGTGAATTTAACGAGTCTGTCATACGGCAGATAGTTCGAATGATTAAGTTACGTGGCACACGTAACTTAATATTTAGTTCTCGACGTTTCATCTTTCTTCTTCCTCTTTCTGTCAATTTGTTTCAACTCAAACACGGTCGATCAGATTTGAACCAAACTTAGCAGGAATGTTGGTCTGGTCAGTGGTCATCCATCTATTACTTTTTGGCTGGTTCCCTACTTCTGTCTCTGGTTCCCGGCGGTTTTTGGCTCCACGTGAAAAATGTTTCAACTCGGACACAAAAGTGAATGGAAAGGTTAAATTGTCAACTTTGTCGGATTTTAAAGGTTAAGGCGTCAAATTGTTCGTTTTATACCAGCGATCAAAAGTAACAATGGTGACCCCGCCATTCGACCTCTCCCTGGGGGTCAAAGGTCAAATTTTT
The DNA here is from genome assembly GCA_000969725.1 of Ophiothrix spiculata. Lineage (NCBI taxonomy): Eukaryota > Metazoa > Echinodermata > Ophiuroidea > Amphilepidida > Ophiotrichidae > Ophiothrix > Ophiothrix spiculata. The sequence goes on from JXSR01S025402.1 coordinate 24,984, forward strand.
AACTTTGTCCAATTTCAAAGGTTAAGGTGTCAAAATGTTCGTCTTGGACCAGCGATCAAAAGAGTCAATGGTGACCCGTTACTCGACCACTCCTTGGGGGTCAAAGGTCAAAAGAAAGGTCAAATTCTCAACTTTGTCCGATTTCAAAGGTTGAGGTGTCAAATTGCTCATCTTGGACCAGCGATCAAAAGTGTTGATAGTGAAAGGTCAAAATAAAGCTCAAATTTCTTACTTTGTTCGATTTCAATGTTTAAGCTGTCAAATTGTTTGTCTTGAACCAGCGGTCTAAAGTGTCAATGTTGACCCCATCGCTCGACCTTTCTCTGTGGGTTTAAGGTCAAAAGACAGGTCAAATTGTCATGGTTAAGGTTTTAAATTTTTGTCTTGGTGACCCGATCGGTCGACCTTTACTTAGTTGTCAAAGGTCATGACTCATAATATAGCTTAATTTTTCAACTTTGTCCAGTTTTTAAGGTTATGGTGTCAAATTTTTCGTCTTGAACCAACGATCAAAAGTGCCTATGGTGACTCCATCAGCTGACCTTTTATTAGGGGTCAAAGGTCACAATAAAGGTTACATTTTTATCATGTCCAATTTGAATGTTTAAGGTGTCATATTTTTTGTCTTGCACAAGCGATCAAAAGTGTCTATAGGCTGAAATTACCTCCAAGGGGAAAGACAAACAGCGGCAGGATCGGTGTCACTGCAATGACACAGTAATGTCTAGTTTAATTTTGTTTCAAATCGAAATCCACCACTTGTCACTCTCACGTTAATAATGAACCAGTACATGACACGTGTACATGTAGATTCAAATAAAACGTAGAAAATTCATAAACTTCGGGTGGCTTAAAAACTCAACTGGTCGCTTTTTGACGGTTTGCTATTGTTTATTCCGGTTGAACCGCTAAGAACCAGCAGGCAACCGCCGTTTGAGTTTTGAATCGGCCCCGTACCTTTTGAAGGAAGATTCCATTTTTCTTCTAACATGCATTGTACACTTCCAATTCCGCATTCCATCAGGGCGTCGACAATTCTTTCCCTAGATGCTTTCTTTCCATTTTTCATTCGCCATTCATTGAAAACAGCTATAGCCATTAGCCTTACATTCTGATCTGCTGCCTTTTCTATATCTTCAATTTCGACATTACTAAGACCCAGAGCACGAAATAGTTTATGCAGCTCTTCATACAGTAGATTAGTTTCATATGTGACAAAAAGGATATCCTCATCTGAGACATTTGTTAGCTCTGGCAAGAACAATTCAGATATTAATATTTGGTGAAAACAAGTAACATTTGTTTTAATAATTGTGTCATTTTCTTTGACCAAAACCAACGATGTACTTAATTTTATACCGAACACGTAACCATCGACCAAGACGTTTTATTAAAATTGAAAATTCATCTTATTAAAACCAAAGTAAATAGTAAAATTACTCATGTTGACGTTTCGTGCTCTATGGGTAGAGTACTTCCTCAGAACTGATTTGATCTGTTGGATTTCTACTGACATCCGTCGCTAGATGACGTGTTGTAAGATCATGACGTCAGAAGAAGATCGTATAAACGAGATATTGTTCGGAGCACGCTTCCTGATCCATATCGCTTCCCGGATTTATCTATCCTTGCTATTACACTCCTTGCAAAGAACTTTCACAATTTGTCAGTCAATAACGTGGACCACTCCTAATTACGAACCGCATGGCCGGCTACAGCTGACTTGGATTGTTCACTCTGAGACAACTTCCTGGATTGTCTGGTAACGTTCTTTTTTACCTTTTCCAGTTTGTGTTCACCGATCCTTGTGGACAATAACTTTTGTTGTACATTACCGATTGAAATGAAACAAACGGTATCTAAAAGTTCAATTCATTGGCTATATAATGCAATCTTTACATACTTTCTGACTATCCATGAAATCCATTAAAATTGCACGCAAAGATTGTAAGGTTTATTCTGGGACACACTGTATTTTGTGTGTCCCACTTATCCTTCGGATGGAAGTAATTTCCTTAAGGTGGTGTGCGTCCTCACTTGCAGTTTGGGTGTTATGCTTGCGTCCCTCCAACGGTTTGAAGGGTGGGGACACAATATCAAATGTCCTCCTCAGGGTTTTTATTTATTTGCAAATTTCTTCACATTACCCATAAAAATACGTGTTGGAACACCCTATGCAAAAAAAAGAATGCAAAAAACGCTAGGGCTTCGCCCCCTGACCCCCACCAAGGGACTCTGCCCACTGGAAACCCGCCGGGGGCTCCGCCCCTGGACCCCCAACACTTAAAAATGAAATGACGCCCCTGCGTCAGATTATCAACTTGGTCGTGCCTAACTATCACCAGTACATCATCCACGTACCTTGTCCAAAGTCTAGGCTTGCACTCAATGGCGGCAGTGGATATAGCTTGCTGCTCTAAGAACTCCATGTACAGATAAGCGATGACCGGGGACACAGGGGATCCCATCGCCGCTCAAAAAAAGCTGTTTGTAAATTGTTCCTCTGAACAAGAAGTGTGTGGTAGTAAGCACAAACTTTAGAAGCTCGATGATATCTTCCACGGAAAGTAGGTTTCTCTCTTTCAAGGTGGTATAATTTTTAATATTGTTGCGATGACTTCTAATGACTGGTCTGTAGGGGTGTTGGTGAACAAAAAGACCACGTCATGAGAGTTGAAAATCTCTCCGTCCTCAATCATAACCTCTGCCATACTCTCTGCCAAGTCTCTCGAGTTTAACACATGATGGTCTGTAGTACCTACTAATGGTGCTAAGATGTCTGCGAGAGCTCTAGACGTTTGGTAGCCGATAGATCCCGTGTAATCGACAATAGGGCGAACTTTTTTCCTGGTTTGTGGATTGTGGGCGTGCCGTATATACGAGGAACATTTTCCGCCGTAGGAAAATTTCTATCTCGTTTATACGATCCTCTTCTGACGTCATGATCGTACAACACGTCATCTAGCGACAGATGTCAGAAGAAATCCAACAGATCAAATCAGTTCTGAGGAAGTGCTCTGCCCATAGAGCATGAAATGTCAACGTGAGTTTTTACTGTTAACTTTGTTTTTTGATAAGATGAGCTTTCAATTTTAATGTTTCATAACAAACCAGATGAACTTATTTTAAGATTTAACCGTGTGTTTTGGATATAAAGAAAGAAAATGTTAATTCAGTAAGTAATCAAAGAATATTTTAAGTGAAAAGGAAATATCGGGCCAATCTTTTTGGAGCAAAAATGGTCTGAGGGAAGCAATGTAATGTTTTGTTATCGTAAAAACATCTGTCAAATCTGCTAATTTCAGCTATTTTTTTTTTTTTTTAAATTGCCAATATTGACTGAAAATCAACATAATATCTTAAAATTTGAGGGAAGCGCGCAATTTTTTATATATACTTTATGTGGTATTAAACTCGGGTGAATTTTTTGGAAAATAAGTACTTTTTGAAATGTCTGTATCTCAAAAACAAGCACGATGACCTATATTTTTTATTTTAGATTCGTTTATCAGAACAAATAAATCTACAAAATACTACATTTTTAAAAATAATCAATGCATCTCTGAGAAAAACCCCTTAACATTAGTTCTCCCTGAATGCAATGTCTCACATACCATGAGTGGCAAGCTTCCATTTTACTTCTAGCTGCTCTTTCGCTGCAACCAACTTTTCCTTGGCCAAGGCTTCAATGATCTCTCCTCTTGTTGCTTTATTTGCTTTCCTCTGAAGCCATTCGCGTAAAACATTCCCAGCCTTTATTCTGACACCGGGTGCAGGAGCATCCATCTTGGCATTCTCTATTTCTGCACGATTCATTCCAAGTGCAAGGTATAAACGTTCCAGGTGCGAGAGCATAAGGTTGGTTGCCATGCTTGTTATGTCCTGAATATCTTTCTCTGATATTTTCTTCATTTCTGAAAGAAATTTACAAAATTATTTACATTCATTATTGTAAACTATTATATTCTTGATCCAACCATATTAATTTTAATTTCATTGGATCATTGTTACCATGGTAACCATTGAGATTTTTCCACCTATGAAAATTGCTATCAATTTGGCAACACATTAATAAGGCTATAACGAACAACTGGCAACACCTACGGTAGTGTCTCTAAGATGTGACATTGCTTATACTATCCCCTTTTCAATCATTAATTTGAAAAAAAAAAAATATATCATCAAGGATAAGTGAGATAATGGCTGATTAATTTGACCAACTCAAAGTGTTCAAAGTCACCCCGGCGTTCAAAGTCACTCCGGTTTACGGTACTCATCTCAATAAAAATACTTTGAAAAATCTAAAACAAAATGCTAGTTTTTAAATGATTTTTGCTTTATCGTTTTCAACTGTTCCTAATGAGCGCCAGTCCTTGCACGTACTCAAGTTCCCGACGCGCGATGAACAGTGCCCCGATTTATGTGCACTGCGTAAACGCACCTCCGTGTACGCTGTGCTGTGCGTGACGCGCGTATTTGAATATCAACTGTGGATTCATCACTAATCAACAACGGCGCGCTCCTGTATAAGAAGATACGGTGAGTTGTTGAAATTATGTTCAACAACTCACTGTATCTCTTTATACAGGCGCGTGCCGTTGTTGATTCGTGATGAGAACACAGTTGATATTCAAATTAGCGCGTCACTTGATATTCAAATTAGCGCGTCACGCACGGCACGGCGTTTACTGAAGTGCGTTTACGCAGTACACAAAAGTCGTCACACTGATCATCGCGCCCGGGCACTTATAGTATCAGCAGTTTTGGCAAGCAAAAATAATCACAAATGGTAAATATTTTTCAAAAATATCGTTTTCGAATTTGCATTCTTGAAAACAAACGCTATGAACGGGATTATGTTGCAAAGACTTCAAATTATATGGTCATTTAAATTCATTGAGATTGAAGATATTTTAATACTTGATTATATCGCTCTTGTCCCAAATTTACGACAAGAAACCTCCACAAAATGTCCTTCAAAACCGACCCAGTCGAACTGCGTATCATCTATATTTTCAAACTTACGAGGTGCCCATCTCTGAATTTCTGGAAATATAAAGATTTATTACTGACTATTTATAACTTACTTAAATTAATTTTTCCAAGATCACGTTGGATATTTGACTAGAAAGGAATTTGTTGATATTTATTTGATTTCTCAATATCATGTCGCTATTTTTACCCCATCAGCCTACTTCTTAGTTTTTGCGCGGTATCGCGTTTGCGTAATTAGGACGATAAACGCGTAAATTCTTCCGCGTTGCGCTGCTCCACGCGGGTTTTCTAAACATCGCGCAGTGGAAAATACGCGTTTGCCTTTCAAAGACAGGTAAAAATGGCCGTAAAATGTATATAATCGAAGGCTAATGTTATGGTTATTTATGGTTAATTTCATGCTTTCATGGAGGGTGCCCATATCTGGAAATAGGCGGCTTTTATAAATCAAAGTTTGCTCTGGTGAATTAGAATAATGTTGAATAATGTAGAGCGTTGGATATTTTTCTATTCAGAGAACAAAAATGTAAACAAACTTTTTAGTTTCAAGTCGTAATTTTTCAACAAAAACTTTGGATGAAGATTGTACAATTATAACTGAATAATATTTGTAAAGAAAATATGGGTTTGAAAGAGTATTTTCTGAACTTTAATGTGATAACTTTTGAAATTCAGGGCGATAAACAGAATTATTTTTATTGATTAAAGAAAATATTTCAAAATATCGCGGGAAACAACATCATCTTCGACCCCAAGAGTGCGCAGTTCAGCGCTGCAAAGTCCCCATGTTTAATAATTTTGTCGGCATCCTTTGATCTCGCGTTTTGGCTGTCCTACTGGTATAGGCCCTGTGTGACTCCACAAATAATATCTGTATGTGTAGAAGTGGTGTCGTTGTAGACAACAAATTGTTTCCTACACGAGAGATGGTTTTTAATCCAAGAGTCACACCCTGGTCACATAACCATCGGTGTCCGACCGGCGTCTGCAAAGCCGCAACGCCGCAACGCCGGTATGACATCGGTATGACACCGCTGAATGCTTGCGAGCTCTTGCGATGTCCGGTCGGACACCGGTCGGACTCCGGTGGTTATTAGACCATAACTGAAGACATCGTATACAGCACTGATCGTATATACACGCCGCAAGGTTTTAACTCAGAATTAAATTCTTGCGGCATGCTTCCGGTGTCTTACGGCGTTACGGACACCGACCGGAAACCGGTCGGACTCCGGTCGGTGTCCGACCGGCGTCTGCTGAAATCTACCTGGTATGACGCCGTAAACACATCGTAACCTCGCCGCAAGCTTATGTGACCAGGGTATTACCAAGACCTCTGATACCGTAAGCATTGAGTATATTCAAAAGAATATCATGGTTTAAGGTATCAAAGGCCTTGCTAAGATCAAGGAATATTCCAAGACCATGGTGTTGTTTATCAAGGTCGCTAGTTATTTTACAATATAGGTCATTAACAGACAAAGTGGTTTTTTGTACCTTCTATATCATGTTATATTTAGATTTTTCAACACTATTTTATATAGGAGGGACAATCATCATTGTTGAAATGCTTAGTGGTTGGTCGGGGGGGGGGGGGAGCCTACATCATAGCCTAATGGTCTTATTTTTGTTGGTTATACAATATTATCAGTAGGACAAGTTACTGTTGCTAGTTGTCAGGAATCTCTCATCCAAAAGTATAACTTAGAACAAATTCTATTTCTCTAAATGTAAGATTAATAATAAGATTTTTTTTTACATCGACATGATACGTCATTATGGGCAGTAAATGTCCATCAATTATACAAAAACACAGATAATTTGGTATTTGGTTCTTTACCTCTATGTAATACACCTATATATCAATTGAGCCAGTCATCAATGACAAAAACTATGATAGATTTGAGGAAGATATCATTAAAAAGTTATATTGAACTCGGTTGACCCCAAATGACCTCATTTGATCTTGAACATAATTCCTGCCAAGGTGGTTCTATATTTAGAATTAATCAGTGTACATCTGTAAACCACTGTACCAAGTTTCATGCTTCTATCCCAAAATGCACAATTCTTACAATAAATGTCACTAACTGCTTAGCTATTATGATAAACACAGTTGGCAATTCAGTATCGTAGTGATTATGTAATTTCCCCAGTAATTTTTGATGGACTCGGTAGTATTTGATGCCCTTTGAATGACGTCAATTCTCGCTGGTAAACGTGATTTTCACTTGATGACGTCATCATAGACTTACTAAAACAGTGCTAAAAGGGAATAACCCTGCTCAAATATCAACAATTCTAAAACACCACAAAGAAATTATCCTTAATTTGTGTCACGCTCAACCTGCGCATGAGTGCCATGTGCACCCCATCTGATTTTGCAGCCTAGGTTTAAATGTCCCCAATGTGGCAAAGCATCGTGAATGCATCGCCAGTGTATCTCCGAAGTCTCATCAATGTGTAACATATTAGATATTAGTTTAATCTCTTCGCAAATGCATATCGCGTGAGTTCATCGTCGCATGTCTTTGCGATGTTTTAACGATGTCTTGATGCTTCGGCAGAGCGTCATGAAAAAGGTTCACAAAAACCATCGCCACGAAGTCAGTCAGACATCGTGAAAGCATCAGCGATGGATTTGCGATGCACTTGCAAAGAGATTAATGTTAGAGAGGGATTTAATTACAATTTATCTTGAGAACTGCCAAAATATTCACTGCAGGCAAAGGTGTTGGAGTTTATTCATTTACGGCTCAATAAGGTATATGGTCGAACCCAACAACAGTGTGTATTTCATCATCATGTTCCGCTTTGTAAACGAAAAGTGCAAATATTTGAACTTTGTTATTGTGTTTATTTTATCTGCCTTAAAAACCCTTTCACGCCATATATAATCCACCCCTTCTTAGAGAAAATACATTTCTGGAAGCAATTTACATGCCATTTTGGGCCATTTTTAATGTGGAAAATATTTACTTTTGCAGAAAGTAGGTTGAACAATTTTAAAACAGCATTAATTGTGAATTAAATACTGTTTTTCAAGTTACCATATGTGGGCTGCTCTGGCAAAATGAGAAGAAGTTGCAAATCTATATTTTGAATAAATGGTATCTAATGTTAAAATAGGGTTAAAAAGTCAAATTTCGTTTTTTGACATAAAACGCCTTTATGCATAAGTGTTTACCCATATCTAAAGTTTTGAAGGTCAACTTTGCCGGGAAGTGCAATTATTCATGGTTAATTGATTGCATGTTGCTATTGTATACTGTAGTAATCAGTATCTTTGAAATCGATTTGTAGCTAATTTTTGTTACGATAAATTCAATGGACTGCTTTGGATTTCGATCTCTAAATAACGAACGGAGTAAGAAAGTGTGACATATTATATATCATTCAAAAGCTGAGATTATAGAAAATTAAAATATGCCATGAACTCATATTTGAAAATTGCGACTTTCCTCGCATTTTGCCAGAGCACCCCACGTATGTATCAGGAAAATATTCTCTTAGTTTTATTGATCCTGTGTAATGCATTGATTTTTAGGATGATTTTTCCAGTGGTAAATTTAATTGTTAACTACGAATCCAAAATGCTTAAAACTTAAAAATTAAAGGGAATAAATAGGGTATATAGTGTAGTATTTGCTGTATGTAAATCCAGGTGAAACGTAACTTTTCTAATTCAGAAAAAATGAAATACTTATTTTGTACCTTCTATATCAAGTTATGATAAACACAGTGGGCAATTGGCGGTATTCTACAAGACACATTCCGCTTACCCGCTGAGGTAGTTGCTTTGTCTGACACATTTTCGGTAGTTGCGCCCTGTAGTGGATCAGGTAATGTGGTCACCTTGGAGTGTTGTTTTCTCTTTTTCCTATTTCGTTTTGGAGAATTGGCGGTTGATTGATCTTCTGTATGATCAGCATGTCGGACGGTTGGCTGTTTTCCTAAGTGACGAAAGCGAAATATTCATAAATCAACATCTAGGGTTGGCAGTCTGAATTTGATGAATAATATCCGGCATTTATATGCGCGCTATTCACCGAAGTACCATAGCGCTTGACATTATTTCGCTGTTATTAGGAAATCGTCACAATCATTTCACCTCAACTAGATCGCAATCTTAAGACGCAGACCTATCAGAATTTAGATTGTAATATTCCCCTAACAGCTCCCCAATGCGCTTGGATCGACGAAGCAATCAAGATTAAATGTCTTGCCCAAGGACATTACCCGTTGGCCGAAGCGGGACTCGAACTCGCGACCTCACGATTCGGAGTCCTGCGCTATTCCACTTGACCACACGAGCTCACTCGGTTGAACTCGGTTGTATTTGCGATTTTGCACTTTTCGTTTACAAAGCTGAACATTGAATGACGTCAATTCTCGCTGGTCAACGTGATTTTTACTTAGAGGCTCTAATTACTTAAAAGGAATGATCCTACTCAAATATCAACAAATCCTGACACACCACAAAGAAATCATCCTTGATTTGTGTCACGCTCAACCAGCTGGGTACTATGTGCTGCCACCTGATACTACAGCCTAGGTGGCAATGCATCGGGAATGTATCGCCAGTGTATTTCCGATCAGTGTATCATCAATGTGTAACATATTAGAAAACAATGCCGTTGGTTTAATCTCTTCGCAAATGCATATCGCGTGAGTTCATTGTCGCATGCCTTTGCGATGTTTTAACGATGTCTTGATGCTTCGGCAGAGCGTCATGAAAAAGGTTCACCAAAACCATCGCCATGAAGTCAGTCAGACATCGTGAAAGCATCGGCGGTGGATTTGCGATACACTTGCAAAGAGATTAATCTCAGAGAGGGATTTAATTAAAGTTAAGAACTGCCAAAAAATTCACTGCAGGCAAAGGTGTTGGATTTTATTCTTTTACGGCTCAATAAGGTATATGGTCGAATCCAACAACAGTGTGTATTTGATGTTC
>JXSR01S025402.1:60691-73112 GCA_000969725.1 Ophiothrix spiculata
ACATAGGTAAAAGTATAATTTTTCTGCTTCCTTGTGATGAGAGGAACATGTTGGTGTGATTTTGAACAAAATTTGACCAATTTTGAAATATCGGCCCTTGTTTTGGTAGCCATTTTGTTTTATCTTGGATTTCTCAAAATGCTCAATGGTGCGGATTTCGCATCATTCAGTTCTGGAATCCATGGGTCTCAAAGACTAAGAATCAGTCAAGAACAATTGTGCAGACTCCATTTTGCACTTTTTATTTTTTCCCACAGACTAACATCACGAAACGTACGAATAACGAACTAATAACGTACACTGGTTTGGTCATTGAAAATACATGTAATCGATTGCCAAACCAATATACGTTATTAGTACATTATTCGCACGGTACGGTGATGAGTGACATGGCCTTAAAACGAATCAGTAATAACACAGTTTTCTTTACAATCTTCATTCAAAAATATTTAGCAACCCTTTTAATATCCTTTGCAGTCAGTTTGATGAAAACATTAGGGGGTACCACCTAAGACGGGGTTAGGGTAGGCGTCATAGTTGGAGTGTGGGGGTTGTTGCAACCCGGCGACATTTTTTACAATTTTAAATCGCCATTTTGAAAAAAATACGCATGCTATGAAGCTGAAACTTGCAGGGCATGTTAGAATTATCATTTCCCTTTGTTATATGCAAAAATCATGTGAAATTTTGTTATTTAGAAACATTTTGATTTTGGTCGCCATTTTTGCCAAAATTCCGATTTTTAGGCCCGAAAGACCTTTATGACGTCATAATTACGATAATAATCGCAATGATAATTGTGATCTTAGTATCATTTGATAGGGGAGGACCATACCTATCTATTGAAATCAAAACAAAGTTCATAGGGGGTTCCGTTTCAAAGCAGAAGTTACAAAATTCATCAACCATGCATTCCTAATGGTACAAAACCTTACTGGGTTAAGCCGACGGTGTATTAATGTATGCTATGGCATCCTTTGGTAAAACATAAGCCGAGGGCTCGTGCAGTATCTCTAATATGTCGGAATCGCGTTTCATAATTAATGGTAGATTCCCTTGTTTTTTTCTTCTTCATATAATCCGTTTGTTATTATGTACATATTTGACATTTCAATGAATTATTTTGCAAATGAGCCAGACAAATTAACATTGCGATTCCCAGTTTAAATATTGCTATTTAATAGAATCTGCACATGATTTTACCTGATATTGTTTAATATACAAATAAACAGTTTTGAACTTGAAGCTCGAATGATTTTTTAAAAACCTTTTTTAAAAATGGTATCGTCTTTTAAATTTTCAACCAAATTTTTAAGCTGCTCGACCATATTTGAACAATTTGTTTGATTTACATTGGATGTTTAAGTGATCAAAGGTAAACATATTGAATTTTCGGTATATTTCGTGATTTTAATAAACCAATTTAATTTTATCTTCATGACATATTGACATCTCTAAAACGATTAGGCCCTATATCTGATCAACCTTTATCGGTAGTAACAAAAGTCAATCGGTATCTAATTTGAATCATTATCTTTCCCCAGGCTCAGACACTATTATAGACTACTACAAAATGTTCTGTCCGTGCATAAAGCTCAATTCATACTCGGCCTCTAAACAAAATTTTTCTTACCAAACATTTGGTCGTGACGTAAAAATGACGAGTGACTCCAAACAAAAGAACTTCAACACCGAGTTCAGACCAAACAAAATTTCGCGCTAGATTGCACATGTTATTGAATTGCCATACATTGGACCAAATGTTTGCTACCCGTTCATAGTTTAAATTCGATGGCAAATATTTGGTGACGTCACGACCAAATGTTTGGTAGGAAAAATTTTGTTTGGAGGCCGAGTATGAATTGAGCTTAACAATGCATTTTGTAATCCGTGGTAACATATTTTGTTAACCCATTACTTATTCTATTCACTGGAGTCAATAAGTATAGACAATCCTTTTGTGTTTACACGATAAAAAGCACAACTAAAAATCTCTCTAGTCGTTTTGTTTTTCGTCGAAGACAAGCCTATCCTATAATTTGATTGACATGCCTCTTTTGTGCGATAAAATTAATTCGATACTTCTTTTTTTCATTTACGATTTAGTTTACAAAATCCTTTGTCCTTTAATGAGATAACTTACGACAAACTTGAACAGGCTATATGTCTGCCAACCACAATGGTGTATCCGATCCTGTAGGTTATTCTAACAGGAAGTATAGTTCTTAAAGTGCTTCCCTTATGTCATGTGCAATACCGTGTTACATAAGTCCGCTTAGGTTAAACTGCTGAACTGACCACGAATTTATTATACTACTGTGCATCAAATGCACTAATAAACTCCTTTAAGGGGAAAACTGGACTTGGTGGGCTAAAAATGATAATTAAAATAAAGAATTTAAGTGGAAAATTTACCTTTCTGTTGCACTTTATTTGATATCAATCGGAGCTTCCGTTCAAAAGTTATGGTCAAAAATGTAACTTAGCGAAGTGAAATGACTTTCCATATTTCTTGTGCATTTTATTGTTTTCTCAAACTGCAATTTGTCACAGTAACATTTTGTCATTTAAAAATCTATATCTCAAAAAGTAATAAAGATTTTTATCTTTTTCTTTTTTAACAATTTGTGTCAATTCAAAAGTTTGTTTTCTGACTTACAATATTATTTCTAAAAAAAGGAAAACTTGAAAAACAGTGTTTCTAAATTAAAAATTACCGATATTTCGAAAGTGAATCTTTAGCGAAAGGCAATAAGGGAACACTTCATCTCGAAACCGATTTGTCCTAGAGAGATGAGATAAAAAGTATATGGAATCATAATAATTGAGCTATGCAATGAACCACAAATATTGTCATTGACCCCCTCAGGATACTGTTGATGGGGGTCCATTATCTAAGAATAGCAAAACGATATTATTATCTTCTTCCCTGTGACCTAATGACCCCAAGTCAAAATATTTTGGTTTTTTTTTCCACAACCCTGTTTTTGTGTTGCATCTTACTTTAATTAACCTGACTCTTTAGGATAAACCATTTTTGAGATATGGCTGTTTCCGTGTGACAAGTCATCGAAAATTTCCTTTGAGATACAGGCAATTTAAACCAGAAAAACTGTTTGTTTGATTTGATATTTTAGAAGTGCTGTTTTGCTTTTGATATGAATTAAAAACAGTCCATTAATTAATACGTATAATTTAAAAAGAAAGCGATAAAAATCTTTATATTATTTGAGATACAGATTTTTTCATGGCAAAATGTTAAAAATTACAGATTGAGAAAACAATAAAATACATAAGACTCTCGCGCTCGTAGTTCCAACAAGCCTCCAGCTGTGTACACGTCACATAATGTGATTTGCTCTGAATTGTCATCTGCACAGTTTAGTGGCTGGTCGCAGCTTTTAAGTTTATGAATTGTAATGTATATATATTAAATGGATGAAATATCATATGTTAAGATTTTTTTCCTTTCTTTGTATTTCTCAGGATTGACAAATGATATTGTTATGAGCAAAATGGAATTCAAGAGGATTGCTTCCTAAAATGACGATGAAAATGTCGATTGACTCAAAAAGGAAAGATTTTAATCATTTGTGCATCGCATTGTGGGGTTTGAAGTCCATACCAGACTACGATATGCATGGGGTAAGGTCTAGGGGTACTTAACTTAATCTAGTCAAATGAAATTGAGTTAAGAACCTCGCCCTAACTCCTGGGGCCTACCGATAAATTCTCCTGGACCCCGGAGTCTCCTGGAGATAATAATTCGTGTCATAAACACAAGCCTTAGCAGTGGGACAAAATTCAAAAGACCAAGATATTAAAGTTTACGGTAATGAATCACTAGCAGATCAATATCTGTATCCGCTACACTGAATTCGCATAAAGAATGGAAACATGGTTTTGAACACTTTACTTTCAATTAGACAGCATGTGTATGCATGAATTTCTTGAATCGATATCGTGACGTCAAAATGTACACATTTCTATAGCTGGGGCTGCTTTCAAGAGACTTTCGTCACACGTGCTGATTCCGTATAGACAAAGGAGTACATTCAGCGGTGAGCACCGGAATAATATCCCGATATCAGATGTTTGTAAGGTTTGTGTAAAGTAAAGGTTTGACCAATAACAGCCAACATCCCTACACAAAACAAAACATTAGTTATGTTATGGTGTATGGAAGGCAAACCTTAATTTCAGGAGAGACGTTGTTAACATTCATCAAGTCTACATCCCTGTTCCCGAGGATTGAAATAAATGGAAACACACCAGTACATTATCTCAGTTGTCATCACATAGGGCCTATCTATTTTAAAAATAGGAAAACTATCAAACATTAAATGGAGTTGTTGCACCTCCAACTCGAGGTTTTTCACTGTTGCATGAAAACGCAAAAGTAACGACCAAAAGCATTCTAATAATCTTTTACATCATTTGGGGTCATTGAAAATGTGAGTATCTTCTAAGGTAGTGGATAGGGTAGGGCGCAAACATCGGGTGTAGGCCGGGAGTTGTGCAGCCTCTTTAGCAGCTAAACTAGTATTGATGTGACGTAGTGTGTATTATTAGATGGTGGTCTTAGTTGTAGATAACTATATTTGCACGGAGCATGCAATTATTGACAAGTGGAGCCTACTCAAAAATGTAGATTACCTTTTTCTCCAATGAGTACACTATCATTAAAAACGTAACTCCAATAAGTATACAGTCGTCGAAGTAGTGACGGATCATAAATCCATTTATTTACATTATTAGAACGCGCATGAAAGTTCTTAGCAATTATAGTGAATACCGATAGTTTAGTGCTGCGTTTTCAATTAGTGTACGGTCGAGGGGTCACTACCTTCTCCCTCATCCACCAAAAGAGAAATAACCGAGAATCGGGGAAACGATAAAAAAATGAGGGTGAATAAAAGGAAGAAGAGGAAAGTTGTCCAAGAGGAAAAAAAATAAGAGAAGGAAAAGTGAGAAGCAAATGAGGGACAGGAAAAGCGAATTAAGTATCGGGGGAGGTAATAGCTGCATGCAATGGAAGCTGACACTTTTAGAGTATAGTAGAATATTCATTTTCCTGATTTTATAAGAAAACCTTTGTTAAGTATTCATATTCAATATCTTTCGATCAATCCTTTTATAAATTATTTTCTTTATGCTACAACTATGTTTCCATAAATCCCCTTCTTGTAAAAATGTCTTGCATTTCAAATAAGAAAAAAATCATGAACAATTGCATTTAAAAAAATCGCCTTTCTTTACTTTTCTCTGTATAAACCAAGCTTCATCTCCGTTTTCTATCACATAATCTGCACATTCTTTATAAGTGCAAATTTTAGAAGAACCGCCCAGAACTTGTAGATCACTTGTACTTTGCTGTTGGTTATGGTTTATTGGTTCTGTATGTATAATTATAAACGTCAGTTTAGTATCACTTAATACGTTTAATTCGAGAGAATTTGGTTAAATCTTTTATTACATCATAGCCTGAGTCTTCAATATCCGCGAATACATGTTGGATTGGCTGTATTGAAATACCAGTACGTTTGATGGGTATACCCGATATTTTTGGAACATCTATTTGACATCTTTTACATGACAAACGGAATCTTAAAATGTCTTTGTTTATTAAAGGCCAATCATATGTTTGTTAAGCTTTCTGTACTGCATAATATTTTTCATAATGCCCACACATGATTAAACCATGTAAATGAGATAAACTCCGCGTCATAAGTTCCCACTCATAATTTCGCCTGCAGATGAATTTAATTAACGTTTTTCTGATATTTTTGGCACACCAGCAAAGTCTCATCGATTTGAAGTCGGAATGTATCGAATTCTCCAACCCAACAAGCATGAAGCGACACCGATTTGCAAAAATGATTTTTAAAAAATACCTTTGAATTCTGTTCTTGCTAATTCCTGAACGACACATTGAAGGTACAATCATAAACACAACGATTACACACCTTGAGTACCCGGGATTAATAACGTAAAGGTGGTGTCACACATCACCGTATTGACGAAAACGTACGAATAACGTACACCGATTTACTGTACGGTGATGTTCGTTATGCATTCGGTAGAAACACGTTCAATTCGTTATCCATCCGGTGGGAATGCGTTTTGAGTACGTTTAGTAGGTTGTCTTGTTTTGAGCAAGGTCAAAACTCTTAACACTAGAGAAATATTATAATGAAACTTGCAAACCGGAAAGTGTGAAGAGGTATTATTTTCAAGTGGGGATTACCTTGGCAATTGTCTCAGTGCCTACTCGTACGTTGCTAATTTGTTGTGTACGTTCCTCATACTTTATTTATTCGTTTAGTACGGAACACGTCCGGTTCTCATTCGGCGTTGTTCAGTGAGACGAGACAACTTGTTCGCTTCTCATACGCAAGTCGTACGGTCATTGTACGGTCTATTCGTTTCATGTTCGTCAGTCAATACGTTCAATTGTATGGATTTTTTCACCGTATATAATCTCTTGCCACCGTATAGCCTGAACTTTGTACGTTATTCATACGTTTTAGCTCAATACGGTGATGTGTGACACCGCCTTTAGGATTTGATCCACAGCGCGGGCTATTCAATTCAACGCCTTTGCACACGACAGCATTATTGACCCGTTGGATACCGTATGACAGTAACCCGTGGCTCTGTACTCACACCGCTGTTTGATCCTTCATGATATATAGCCATTTAATGCTAAAGGCACATTATTGGTGGCGCTATTTCTGTAAATGAAGTTTCAAGGTTTTAAGAATCTATGACCCTTAGTTTTGATATTTGCCACATGGATGAGGTAAAGGAGACCAAAAACAAATTTTATTTATGTTAAATTCACACAATAGATATTTAATTTATGCAACATGCATATGATTAATTTCAATACATGAATAGCGCCACCAATAATGAAACTTTAATAAATGGGCTAAAAATGGTGCTTTTTGATCTAAAATGAACATTTTTTGAGACAAAATGTTAAATTAAATTATGGAAACAAATATTACAGTTCAACACCTAATTCCAGAACTAATTTTAACACTTTTAAGGGCCTGCAATTATTGTAACAGTATATTTTTGTCGAAAAATTAATAAATGAACCTATCAAACAGTGATGCTCATTTAATACTGGTTTTCTGCGTGAAATTGGTCAATTCGCCACAATTGAATTCAGAGGTATTTTTTTTTTAAATAATTGGTACATTCTGACTACAAATTGATGAGACGTGGTTGGTGTGACAAAAACTATATCAGAAAAACATTAATTATTTCATCTGCAGGCATGTAGAAATCATGAGTAAGAACTTATGACGTGGAGTTTAGCATTCATAACACCAACAGTGTAGGAATCAGTGCCCGAATCACTACTGAAGGTAGGTATTTCAATCTGGTGACAAATTTAACATACACTCAGGCCAGCATACACTTTGTTTCCATATTTGAATAAAGGGTCATCACCTACATAAAGCAATGATAAAGTTTCATTCGCATACCTTGAATCAAATTAACTTACTTTAACAGGGAAACATGTATCTCAGAATGACCCATAGAAACATATAGGATATTTATTTATGTTAAAACATATTCCAGTAATTCAATACTTTTTTGACCATATCTCTTCCATAAAACATAATATAGACGTGAAAAGTTACAGGGGTTATGAGAAAAATATGCGCTTTCATGTGGTGTCAAAATCTCAAATTTGATTTTGTGAGTGAAAGTGATCGGAATACACACCTTTAAACTTGCCATGTTCTCTGTATTAAGGCTCTGTCACACATCACCGTATAGAGCACAACGTACGCCTAACGTATTTTATCCCACTATTGTTCTGTTTTATGCATTGTTGTTCGTCAGGTGTTCGTTACAAGTACGTTCAATACGTTATTCATACGTTCTGTCCGTTATGTATACGTTTAATTCGTTATTCATACGGTGGTGGTCCGTTTAGCACACGTTCAATATGTGAAACTTTTGTACGTTACTCGTACGTTTTGCTCTATACAGTAATGTCTGACAGAGCCTTTACTCATACACCATTACGGAATACCAGATAATTGTATACACTTTTATATAAATTTCATCAATTTCGGCTTGGGTCGCAATTGTTATTTCAATTTCAAAGAGAATTATATCAATCCATGTTAAAACCTGCTTGATATCTGAATCAGACCTCTGAAATCCTTTCAATCTATCACTTGTAATAGAATACTGCGTCCGAGTCACTGATCGTCCTACCTGCTTATTCGTTCATGTAGCATAAACATATTTGTACTTGCTAAATCAATTAACCCTCGTCTTCCCATTAACGGATGATCGCCGATTGCACTAAAACGTAAAATAAAGCAACACTTCGCATATAGGTAATTGTTTTTACATCCTTTGCGGTCATTTTGATGGAAAAAATCGTGGGTACCACCTTAGGTGGGGTTAGGCCGTCAGAGTCCGAAGGAAGGGGGGTTGCCACCTTGAAAAATTTAAAATCGCCTTATTGAAAAATATCTGCATGATATGGACTTGACACTTCATGTTAGAATTGTCGATTCGGGGGATGAGAATTGTGTGGCACCAAGGAGTTAGAAAATTTGGGAATTCAAAACATAAATAACACGATTTGGTGCATAAATTTGGCTAATTAATGCTTTTCGTCCCTTTTCTCGCACAAAAATCAGGACAAGGTACTCTAAAGACTCAGATTAAACAATGATTTACTAAACATACGAATGGGGTGTTTTCAAAAATCACATGGTGTTGCGAATGGTTTAGCGATGTATGTACATGCACGATGCTTATTGTGACATCAGGAGAGCTTTTTTAAAAGGTCCGTCGAGAAAATTACAATGCACAACCGACGTTGCAGCGATTGTCTGATTAACCTTCAATTAACACTTGTGATTGACTTCAAGTCAAGACTTGGAAATTAAACAAAATAAATGTAATGTATATTCTTGTCATCATCAGTTGTGATCTGGTATCGTGAAACTGCTAAAAGATTATAATATGGCGGGACATTTTGTTTGCCGGTGTAATGAAATACAGCGTCCATGAAAATGGTGTTGTGAGTACGATGACGTCACGTGCAAAGCCTCTATTACATGGAGCAAAATAGTGTAGGGGTAGGGATACATAGGCACTGTAATCATAAGGTTTCATGTACATAAGGTTTCATTTCTGAGTTTGTTCAAAATATCATTGAGGAAAGTTTTTTCTGGACCATAAATAAAGTTGCACATCTGTACTTCAACTGTAAGATTCTTACCACATATGAAATGTAGTAAATTTAGCAACACCTTTTTTAAGGCTTTAAAACAGTATATAGGCAACACTTGGAGATGAGATATGGCTGGTGCTACACCGCCCTGGAAGGTTAATAACTAGAAACGATTTTAGCGGCGTTTAATTCTATACTTTAGGAAATTTTTGTCATGTTGGAGCTACTTCCGGTTTCAGTTCCGGAAAATACCGACTGATGCATTTTTCATGTTTTATTTTTTCACGAACAAACTAAAGCATTACATGCTGAAAAAATGACCGAATTATGTTTGTAGAACTTTATACTAAATAATTCACTGACAAGAAGCTGAAAAGATAACGTCACTTTACAAAGATTAGATTTTATTTCCATTCACTTTACTTCAATCTTTTCGCCATTTTCTAAGTTCTCTATGGCAAATTTAACCAAATAAATGTCAAAATCGGTTCTGCGCAACATTTTATTTATGAAGAAAATGTTTAGAATATGATGTCTTTTTTCAAATGAAACCTTTAATTTAATGTTGCACAGACGAAATCGAGAAATATTCAAATTTTTCCCATGTATTTTTCGTCTAGTTAAAACGTGGTCTATGCGTGAAAGTTCGGCTGATCGGGCCAGACCACGGAGCTCCTCGAGCCAGACCTCGTGAAAGGCACATGGAAATAATTGCTGTCATCATTGCTAATTCATACTTGGCGAGAGCAAGGCGCTAAGGTAGTTTTCATTGAAGACAGTGATGATTTTAGCACTGTTATCTTCTATCGCACGCTGTCAAAGCAAGTCTATCCAACGACAAAAGCTATTGTCTTTAACTACAACGTAGGCATAAATCGATTGCTAATAGCTCTTGCAGTTTCAACACAGGGGATGGGGAGGCCCATTATAATATTATATTTCCCAATGTGGGAGTTTAATTACAAGCCAGGGCGTGCGAGTAAATTCAAATGGTAAATATAGTGGTACATGTAAGTATAGCTTGAGGAGTGATATTTTGAATCTGGACATTTCATAGCCAAGACACTTCATATCCGTTTAATATTCATACCCTGGTTTCATATTTTGTTATGTTTGTAGGTAAAAAGGTCCCGAAAAAGGGATGTTAAATAATTTTTCTGGGTTGAACTTGAGCAGTTGAGTGTAAAATGAATCATTCAATATTAGAGAGAATCATGAATGATTTAGGAATGATTTTCCTGCTAAAGTATTTAGAAAAAAAAAACATTCAAACTTAATGATGACCAGGAATTTCCCTTAAAATTTATCACCAATTTCATATTAATTTTATATTTAAATTATACCCAAATACTCCTAAAATACGGGGACTGTCTTGGTGTCTGAGCAATAGTGTGACTCTGAGAAAGCACCGTGGGGAAAAAAACCACGATTGACACTGATGTGTCTAATTATATTCATCATTGAAGTGCAATAAGAAAAGGAAAACAAATACAACAAAGCACTGATGAATAACTCGTATGAGTTGAACCATTAGGCCTTGTTGTCATATCCCCTTTTGTTTAAAATCGCTGACTCGCAGATCTGCAATTAGGCCTATAAAAATTGTAGGCCTACTTAAACTATAAAATCGCAATGGAACAGCAAGGCAGAACTTGAAAGTTGATACACATTTAGCCAGTACCAGGACTTCAAAGTGGGAGTTCCCCTCTGTACCTTCGTAATGCTCGATAGAGCAAAGGTCTCAATAGGGCACAGGTCACGAGATATTAGAGGGAAATTAGCAAGTGTAGAAAAATATCGGGAGAACCTTCCAGGGCGGTGTAGGCTGGTCCTTTGGCAAAATCAATTAATCAATCAATCAATCAGTCAATCAATTTACAAGTACTTGTATGACATGCATGCATACCCCATAAAGGAGTCTATTCGTACAGGGGACCAACGGCTTTACGTGACTTCCGAAGCACGGAGCAAGTAGAGTAAAGTGTCTTGCCCAAGGAAACAAGGATAAAATGAGCGGAAAGTTGCGATTTTCAAAATTGAGTTTATGACATATTGTAAATCTCTATAATCACGCGTTCGAATATTTTGATTTATAATATGTCATACTTTCTTTCTACAATCTTCATTTAGAGATCGAAATACAAGGCAGTCCACTCAAAATCTGGCAGTAAAAAAAATGTTGCATTTTTTTCCCTCTTTATATATTTATTCCCTGTGCTTAGGTCTGGTGGTTGGAAAAATGTTACAAATACTCTGCACCAGACCACTTCTACTGCCTTACACTATTACAAAGCATCAAGCATATCATGTCAATAAAACAGGCAAAATCATGAAATTAATATCAGATTAAAGTGAAAAAGGAGCTGGTGCCATACTCAAGAAACCAAGCACAGGGTTTTAAAATTCCCACCCACCCCAACTCAACTTGAGAAAAAACTGCAAAGAGGCAGACCAAGTACACCTTGTATCTCATTACACTTGATTGGTCCTGTCTTTGCTTATCGGTATTCTATTATCATGTTAAATCATGGCAGTGTTATTTCAATAAAAAGAAAAAAATAATAATTTTATAAATGAATAGATCGGTAGAGATTCTGATACACAAGTCACAAATCTATACATGATACATGATAATCATCAGTAACCATTAGCCAGAAGAATGACAGAAGTACTAGATAAATGGTGAAACATAGACCGTTATCAGATATAATGTATCTTGGTATAGATGGCGAGTCATTAGAATCTCATAAGGCGAGACGCGCAGCGTCGTTATGAGAGTCTAATGATAAGCCATCCCATACAGAAGAAACCGTTTATCTGACATACACGGCGAGCAGAGGCATATTATTTTAATTTTATTTGAAAACATACAAAATTTAATTTCAAAATATCTAATAAGCAAAATATCCATTATTATAATTTAATTTTAAAACACTCCTGTCTCTGGTGATATCTTGTGATTGTGCTAAAGAAGGTAGGACAATTGAAGACGATTGAAGCTGATTGATCGATCTCACCATGTAGTAGTAGTAAAACGTAGTTTCCTCCTTTAAAAGGAGCACCGAATAGAAGAGCGTAGCAATAGGGTGGCATGGGTGGACAAAGTCCATGGGCCTCGAATGGTAAGGGGCCCCGCGAAGAAAGAAGAAAAAGAAGAAAGAAAAAAGAAAAACAAAGAAGAAGAAGAAGAAGAAGAAGAAGAAGAAG
>JXSR01S025402.1:76671-93689 GCA_000969725.1 Ophiothrix spiculata
GTTTTAAACGGTTTTACCATTATTACGTAAAACGCTGTCATCAGGTTCGGATCTAATTCTATTAGGCCTATTTGATTTAAATATCAAGGTTACCAATTTAATTCGCTGACTTCATGACTGCATAATATAATTGTTGATAATGTCAAACTAGAATCAGTGTTTCTAATTCTCCGTCTCGTCTTACCTCACTACCCAGAACGTTATCTAAATCCTTTGTTAGATAACGCTCTAGACCTCATTCTTAAAAATAACGATCAAGGCAACGAACTTTGAACAAAAGAAGCACAGTGGAAAATTTATGAATAGAAAAGGGCTAGACGTGTATCTTAAGTTAGAACTGAAGGCCTATATAAAATCGATCGCTCTTCCCCACCTGACTCATTAGCTCAGTTGGTAGAGCGTGGCGCTGGTAAGGTTCCAGGTTCGAATCCTGGATGGTTTATTTATTTATTTATTTATTTATTTATTTGGTTTATTTATTTATTAGTTGCTTTGTACATCAGTTCATTAGATTTTTTAGTTAGTTAGTTAGTTTAGTTTGTTTGCTTGTTTACTTGTTTGTTTGTTTGTTGTTAGGTGATTTGTACAGTATGTTTATTTATTTGTTTGTTTGAATAAGTCTATTCTGCCAGAATTCAAAGCAATATCGCCTCATCCATTTAGCGTTCGATACGTTAACTTTCCCGTGAAATCTAGCCATGTCTACGTTATTTCTTCATCCATCGGATCAATGAACGCTATTTCTAAGGATAAGGTTGCCGATAATGCAATCGCAAAGTTTGCCAGTCCAACGCTAATCGAAACACACATAAATCAATGGGAAACACTCAAGCAGTGAATAGTGCTGTTCAAATGTTCCAAATTATGCTCGAAATTCTGAGATTGTACAATGTTAAAAACAGAATCAAGCACACTATCAAAATAATTGGTAGAAGATTACAAAAATATTGGAGCCCGCTGGAGGACGCAGCTTCCTGATGGTAGGAAGAGCCGAGTCCCTGAAGGCAGCTGGTGTTAGGATGACAGTTGATTCCAAATCCTAATTAATGCGTCGTGGGTAAAATGAAAACTTGTAGCTGTCGATGGTAGGCCTACTTGTTGGGATGGTATATTTCAACAGATGATCGTGCCTGCCAAAGTAGTTAGCCTGTTTGGAAACCTGGGGATGCTGATGTTTACAAGATGGTGATGAATCTTAAAAAAACATGACAGATTGCGAATTAGTGTTTCGAGAGTCCCAGCCAATTCCATTCAGTAACGATGTAACACATATGTTGGGGCGGTAATCAGCATGAACATGTGCCGGCCTGGCAGCTGCACATGTTGTAAGCGTATTCCGAGCGTGGACGCACTAAAGATTCATAAGCTCTCACCTTGGCATCTTAATATGATTTACATGGTGCCACTGTTCTTCTGAGAAGACCAAGTAGGCTTACGGTTTGTCTTATTGATGCCGTTGGTCCCCTGTACGAATAGATTCTTTAATGGGGTATGCGCATGTTATGCACTGTATCTGGATCTGGATAATATACTGGCCAACACTCCTGTATTGTAGTCAAACGGTCAGGTGTTGTGCGCATGCAGTATTTGCTATAGTATTGTGTCTCTTGTGCTTGCAGATGGTTTGCAACAGCTTCTTTAAATTGTTCTATGTTCTCCATTTGGATGATGTTCTCTGGCAAAGAGTTCCAATCTGGTATGGTGCGTGGTATAAAGGAATACTTAAAGCAGTTCTTATTGGCAGTTGGTAATTTATATGCAGAGCTATGGGTATGACGTGACCGGCGTTTGACGGGCTGAGTGAGTTCACCAATTGGCAAGTGACCCAGTCTTGCTTGCTGCATGATAGTAATTCTGCGAACTTTTCTCCTTGTAGCAAGTGATGTCCATTCAAGTGATTGTATCATATTTGAGACACAAACTTCTGATCGTGTGGTGAAATCATTACACACAAAACGAGCACCTCTTCTTTGCACCTTTTCAATTTTATTTATGAGATCTTGTGTGTATGGGTCACAAGCCGCGGATGAATATTCAAGGAGTGGCCTAACAAGTGTTTTGTATGCAGATTCTTTGACATGTTTGAGGCAGGAATAGAAATTTCTCATGATGAAGCCGCTTTAAGTTTTTTGTTCCAACAGTCATATAATTGTGGCGTTTTACCCGACCAATGGAAACAAGCGTTAGTGTCTGCAATTGTTAAAAGTGGTTCAAAATCTGAGCCTTCAAATTATAGGCCAATCTCGTTGACCTACATAACATGTAAAATTATGGAACACATTATACTCAGTCATGAAGCAAAACATCAAAACATCACTGAGATAATCAGTCTTGTTAATCTTCTCCCAGTTCAGCTTAGCTGGGCAGGTGTTGACGTGCTCTTTGGTTGGTTTCTGCGAATAAGTTACAGCTATAGAGACAGTCACCGGAATATGGTCAGAAGTGTTGCAAATCATCTCGTCATATGAGACAGCTCTATATGAAGATGCAACCATTCGATCAAATTTCCTGAGAAGAATATAATCAATCTGATTACTGTCAATGCCATTCACATGGAAGAAGGTTGGTTGGTTCTTAATATTTATCAAGAACTCATACTCCTGGCAAAATTTAATGAGGTGGTTGTCAAGAGAATTTGGATGATCATGGTTTAGAGATGCATTCAAGTCCCCCATCAAAACCATGCGATGAGTAGTATGGATACCATATTTTTTAATGATTTCGGCTATCTCATCCAGCACACCAATATATTCAGTCTCACTGTCACTACCTCTACATGGCATATAGGAATTAATAATGCAAAGCATTTCTGGGCCCAGGTTCAGCTAAATACAGACAATTCTTTTTCCTCCATCAGGAAGTTTTTTCACCATAATAGTCGAATGACGATTTCCACAAAATAGATACACCGCCGTAACCTTTTGGTCTCTTGAATGGAGAGATAGGGTTGTCATCATCCACAGATTTGGTGTGAGCATTTAGACCTTGGCTGAGCTGCATAATCTCATCCTGTTCAAAATTGTATAACCAGTGCTCTTGTAGGCCAAAAACATCACATGTTTGGGTCAGCTGGTTCAAAGCAACACTGTTGGTACGAATATTCTTAATATTAAAGGTATTAAGAGAAGAATATTGTTTGGTGACATTGTTACGAACAACATCAGGGTTGTCAGTTACAGATTCTGCTACCTGGATGTTTGAAGTATCTGACCCATTCCTAAAAAATGCTGGAGTTGGTAGGATTTGGTAGACTGATGGTTGTCCAAAGCATCATATCCCACAGTTGGAATCAGGATAGCATTGATTTCATAGTTCTGTCTTAATGAAGTGTTGCAAGTCTTTCTAAAATCATAGTTAGGATTTTCTTTCCCTTTTTGCCTATTTTCAATGTTGCGTATCTTCCTTCTATTCTTCTGATATTCATTGCCAGCAGGAGATGTTTTATGCATAACTTCATATCTAACATTCTTCCTGTAGGAGGAGTGATGACTGTGCCCATTAGGATAAGTCAATCTGTCCATATGATGAGCTGGATGAACATAGTTGTTGTTAGTCTGAACACATCTCTTCCCTTCTTTCTTATACATTCCTCCAAGTAGACTCTTTGTCTAACTTTGTCACTGGTGATTGAAAGATCATATGCTCTCCTAAAGGCCTCGTTATAGCTGAGGTTGCTTTGTTGCATTACAGTAGACCTACAAGGAGTATAAAGGTCCTTTTGGGTAGATGCAGCAAGATCTTCCAAGACAGCTTCATAATTGAGAAGTTTATGTTGATAGTCAATGATAATCTTTCCAGATTCAACATGAATATTTGGATCAACACAAGGCTGCTTTTTGGAATATTGTGATCCAGGCTCGTCGTAACGTACACAATTCTCCAAACTGTTTTTCACTCTACTATTCTCACTTGAATATGTGCGAAAATCCACGATAGCTTGACTTTGACATGGACAACACGCATGACTGCTTAATTGTCTGTGATATTAAGGGAGATCACCACACGTCAACGAATGCGACAATTTTTCCAATTTTTCAACACGAACCTTGATATTTTCATTCTCCAGGGCACTTAAGCGCGCTGCATAAGTGAGCTTGTAGCATCAACATGCACCATCTTCATTTCGTCATTATGATCATTATCTGCTTTTGATATACATTGGATTCTTCGTTTTAGGATGTTTTCATTCTGTTCAAGCTTCTTTAATTCTTTCTTCAAGTTGCAACGAATAGGATTGCACATGGGCTAACTGTTTTATTTTGTCAGATACTTCCCTCTCACGTTTTACAAGTCCTTTTTCCCTCTGATAGATCTTCCTTTCTTCTTGCTTTAACCATTTCTCTCTCACTTCAGATTCATCAGACAAGACTTTTCTAGTATCCTGCCTTACAACAGTAGAAGAGTCTCTATTTCTCTTTACTTTTGCCCTGAAGTTTTATGTTTCAAGGAAATTGGTTGTGTATTCTCATCATTAGCAGTTGAACATGAACATTGTTATCAATGACAGTAGATACTGGACCATCTCTGCAAGTTGTGGTTGATTTCATCCACTTGGTACTCTAAAGCAATCTGACTTAGAAGAAGCAAGCCATTATCTTGAAGGTTGATATATAATCATCTCTTTCTTTATCTAAATAGGCACATGAAGAACAATGGAAGTTTGTTTCAGGATCTAATTGGAAAAAAGTAGCTTGTTGAGCCGTGATGCTGGATGGACCACTCTACACATGAAAAGCATTGGATTTGAAATTCACTGAAGTCATTTCCACACATAATACCATGAGCACTTCCGTTGCCATCAGGAACAGTAGCATGTTGGTAATCATAATTGGTAATCAAATTAGAAGTAGTTCTTTGGCTGACAGTCCGACGTTTGTTTGTGTGAGCTTTGTTACTTCTTGGTATCTTCTTGGAATTCCCTACTTTCTGAAGAGCACCATGTTTACTGTTAGAACAATCCTGTGGCCCCATGCATGAACCTGATATCCCACAGGCTGACAAGTTACTCATCAAGATAAACTTTGACCCAGTTTTTTCCCGTGTACTAACTTGGGAACTGTGGGATATGGGGTTCATGCATGGAACTCGATCGTTAATTGCAACACTTTCCCCATACATGAAATTGACAACTCACACAACACCAAAGGGAAGATAATTACGTCAAAGTTTGGAGTCTTGATGACTGATGAGTAACTCATGTCTTTATTTCTGGAACTAACAGATTGAGCATCTTTATCACATCCATCTCCCTGTAATTCTTCAACGTGACTTGAAATCTTTTTCCCATGATTGAACTAGGACACAATCGTCGGCAAATGGCGAACTGTATCATTGATTGATTGACTGATGGCTGAGCCTGATAGATGATTGATTTGAGTGACTTTTCCAGCTGACTTCGTCACCGTCCCCGTGCGATATGGTCACACCCAAATGATCATGCTCATGCAGTGACTCGTCCAAGTTCCTCACCAAAGATAGTGTAGCTATCTCCTACTGGAAAAGTCCTACTCCCGGGTCCTACTGGTAAATGCTTGGTAAGTTGGTTAACTAATACCTCCATTGTTGTTTGCAAGTGATGGTAAAATGACTTGCAGTGCAGATTCTTGTTTCTCTTATTAAGTGTTGTGCGCCCGAATCACATTATCGATGAAAATCTTCATCGACAACCTTGATTGATCCTGGGAAATCCCAACTTACGAAGATAGAAATTGCCAGAAAATTTAATGTAAGTTAAATGTAGCCAAAATTTTCAGGAAAGAAAGGTTTGCTTTCTCTGGTAGTTGCACTACTGCAGCTCTATCATTTACGGTAAGTACTGAAACTAAATATTCAATTTTAAAACAACATTGTACAATGAATGACAGTAAATGTCAGTGTCACGGACGCCGAATTCAACACCCTGGCCATGATCTACATTTTCTGCTTCTGCTTCTGCTTAATACTGTGCAATCACCTTGTCGGTTATCACGCACAGGTCAGTGTGGAAGGCGATGACCTAAATTTTAAAGTGCGCTTTCATAACAAGAGTTTGCAAATTAATTTCCGACAAGCTGGATTGAAAAGTTTTTTATGTCTGGTGATGCACGGATGGTTTGTTCCATTCTCTGGCTGTTCTTGTATATAGTGAGTACTGGTAGCATGATTTGTTGAATGGTGGAGAGTCATTGATGTACGGGCCTAAATTTTGTCTTGTTGTCCCGGTGTTTCTTCGACTGGGGCTGAATGTTGCCGGTAGGAACGATATTGTGAACCTCTTAGTAGATGGTGGTGAGACAGAGCCTGGTGCGTCGTTCTTCTAATGATTCCCACTGAAGGCAGGTCTGTCAACATGTAGGTGACGCTATCTTGTAGTTAAGAACAAAGCGGGCTGTCACGATAAAAGGCGGGCTGTCACGATAAAAGGCGGCCTAGAAAATGCTATTAAAGCCGTCCTAGAGGCCGTCAAAAATGTTAGAATTTATCTTCAAAAATCATCATCATCACAAAACCTGATCAATTTATTTCACTTATTAACTTAAAATGGGTTTTATATCGCGTTTTTTCTTCTTTCGTTCCCCATTGAGTCGCTATTTTGTTAAAAACTATCGCGAACGTAATCCTCAACTTCATTGTGAAGTATGAATATTAATGATGATGACGTCACAATGTTTTGATTGAAGCCGGCCTGTTCGCCCGGCCGCGAATTTGGACGCCCTACTTTCAAATCCTGGCTAAAAGCTTGTTTCAACCCCCAGGTATGGATGATGTGAGACTGTTTGAAGCGTCTTCCCGTTCATTTTGTAATCTCTTTTTATAATTGGCTTGGTTTTATGGGTAACATACAAGTTTCTAGCGAGCATCTAGCGAGCGTACATGGAAAATGTTTTTGTATGTACCTGTAAGTATTGAAGTATTGCAGCAACGAAGATACAGACGTTTTTGCGAGCCAAATTTAACTTGTGCTTCAATGGGCATGATGGGGATAAACAATTGTGGCACTCCGGCCGGTATCACTTGTCTTGATCTTGAAACCCGATCGACTCACTGCACTGCGATGATTTATCTCATTCGTCGATCGGGCGGGGAGCATACACAATTCTGTAGAGAAATTCATGTGACTTTGCCCAATGACGCATTTTGTTGATCTTACTTTCATGTCTTTCTCTGATATAGGGTTTTGCTATTCTGAACACAGGCCTTCCGATGTACATGTACATCTATAGGCCTGAGAGAATCGAGGTGAACATTTGGCAAGATTTTCTAAGTTCAAAGTCATGATTTCAAAAAATTGGAAATTTTAAAAAGACAAAACAAGTTTTGCTTCCTACCTCACAACCTTATGAGCAGATCTCTATTCAAACGCGTGTTGCAATACTGAAGAATATAGCCCCCGACATAAAATTGCAACTTTTATGGTCTTATCAAGTAAAGGATGGCAATTTATCGTAGCAACACACTTACCTATGTCCCTCTGGATTTTAGACCTATGCACTTGTTCAAATTTGGATCTTAAATATTAAAAAAATGACAAAATTCAATGTCATACACGACTGACATACAAATTCAGCTAGATCGCAGTTGGCAGAATATCACACACTTGATGTTCGCTGCAGAGGAGGATGGTCATGGCAACTTTTACGGCCCTTGTCGTATGGTATTGTAGCTGATCCCTCATCCCAAAATCTAATGGATGCTATTAATCGTGTTCTATGCCGCCTGGTTCTCTGCATCATGCTGTTGGTGTTCACGGCTAGAGACTAGAGTGCATCACGTTTTATATAGAGATCGTTGCAAACTTGAAATAGCCCAACAATGTAAAATGATAACAATTAACATAACGGGGCTTCTTAGCAATCTCGCCTTGCACACACATTGGGCCCGGGTTCGATTCCCGGTGAGGGTTGCCTTGCCGGAATGGAATCTCTGAATCTTTGCTAAGATATTTGTCCGACTTGGTGGGAGCATTGGGTCAGATATTCGATCTTCTCCGCCCCTTACATGAAGTATTTTAGAGTAGGGTGAATATTTCATGAGAGGTTGTCGTCCTTCGGAGGGGACGCAAAGCCATCGGTCCCATGTACAGAAGAGTCATACCTGTACATGTAATCACAGTCAGTATCGCGAAGAGTAGGGTATTATAATTCTACCCCTGATTGTTCCAAACTCTGTTTCGGTCAAAAATTCAATTCAGGTCTAGTTTGTATGGTTGTTCGTCAAAGTTGGTGAAATGCATTTGTACTACCGACATAACGAAAGAAAGAAATAAAGATAGGCCTAACGTAAAATTCTGATAAATGAATAAGTCTGTTTTGCCAGTTCATTTCAAGTTTGCCACTGCGAACTAGGTTTTCCAGGATTTTGAAAGTAGGGCATCCAAATTCACTGCCGGGCGAACAGGCCAGTATAAAGTCCATTTTGAAGTCCACTAAGTACATCAGATTTTGTGATGATGATGATTAACTTGACAATAAATTCTAACATTCAACATTGAATTTCATATCGTAAAACGCATTTTTGGACGCCTTATTATTGGACGGCCTTTGCATTTTACAGGGCGTCCATTTTCGTGTTCAGCCGTCCAAATGACAGTTGGACGGCTCTCTGGCTAAACCCTTGTAGCAAATCTTTAGAAGGCTTTGGTTAAAGACTTGAAATAGTCTAATTAAATTGACCTTGTGTGACTTCAATATTGGCTTCATCGGAGTTTCCAGTGGCTAAGTTCAGGGATTTTATTCATTAGTAAACATTTGGCCTTGAGTATGGTGCTATATTTTCATATACAGAGGGTGTTTGCATTGGGAAATGCTTATTTTCTTGAGTGTGTTTTCTGACTTCTGATCTTACTTTTCAAATTGACTTTGGTTATGAGGCTTAATTGAAAATGATATTTCACATAGGAATAGCAACTTGTGATGGAATAGTGCTGTAAGGTAAGGCTCTAAATTCTAACTCTAATTTGGTTGGAATAAACCTAACATTTTTGAAAAACAATTAAGACAAAATTAATTATTAATCATAGACTCACCAGGTATACACTGTATGCAGCGCCCCATGAAGGAGCATTCGCACAGGGGACCCACGGCTTTACGTGACTGTCCGACCACGGAGCAAGTAGAGTAAAGTTTCTTGCCCAAGGAAACAAGGAGACGAAAACCGCCCGGCCCGGGGCTCGAACCCACAATCTCTGTATTACGAGACCCGTGCTCTAACCGCTCGGCCACGCTCATAACTTTTATGGATGGGCCAAATTACACATTTAATGAATTGATAAATGATAAAAAATGATGGGTATGGTGTCTAGTCCAGGGCCTAGTCAAGCATTTTTGAAAGTGACTCCATGCAGTGCATTACACTTGGGAAACAAGTGGTACTGCCATACAGGTATGCATGAACGTGTGTCTGTAGAAAATACGGCAGACTATCAGTGTCTGTCTGACGCGAGCATACATTTTCAAGGTTGTTATGCCACTTTGACACAAAGCTTTGACACTCTCAAAAAGAAAAAAAAATAGAAAAAGACAGATTTGGTGCTCTACACATTAAAACCTACAATTTTAGCATTTGTGGTGCATTTTGAGAATCCCTGAGCGAAATCAACCAAGAATTTAAAGTAGTTTTAAATTAATGTTTTCTAGACAGGTATACATGTTTTGGAAGGAGGGCAGGGTTTCGATTAAAATTATCCAAACTGCTAAAAATGCCCTCATATTTCAAAAAAGAAATTGTGATGAAGCTCAGTTTCTGATTCAAGAAAATGATGTTTTTACATTATTCCTGGTTTAAAGGTGGCAGGGGAGGGATTGGGTGGTATGTTTGTGTGACTTGTGTTAATTAAATATGCAAATTAGTAATTAATATGCACAAAAAATTGAAATTTGTATTATTTTTCAATATTTCGTGGTATACCCATGGATTACTTAACCAAAGACTTAAGTTTCTGTCATATTTATTTAAAAAAAATGTTCAATCCCTCCCCTTCTACCTTAAAACCACTAATAGCAGAACTTGCAGTAAAATAGAGGTGTCCTATGTCCATGATTTTTAATGTTTGCCTGGTGCCTCTGTTTCCTTCAGGGCTGTTTTTTAGATTTCATCTATTGCCAGCCATATTTCTTTGTTAATAAGGTCCAGGTATCCTGCCTATTGACATTCATGTACAGTATGAGATCAACATACAATTGCACAGTTTTCTGTTGTTGACACTGGCAAGGCTCTCTTCAGCTGGCATTGTCAGTTCTATATCACCACACATTTCTTCTCTGAGATGGAATAAATGGTGACATACCGTTATTAAAGTCATTTTGCAATGACCACAACATTGGCGGAAACATTGCAGAACTCTTCATCTCATGCATTACCTAATCCTCACAATGCTGAATTCTCTCACTTTTCACAGTTTTTTGCCACTTGACATTGTCATACTCTAACCTTCATTTATCTTTGAGGCTATGCCTGATTTCATATCCTTCCTCATCATACATGCCCTTGCACGGTAAAATGATGGACGATTTTCCGCGACAACATGTCATGTCTCCAGTTGTATCCCCGGGGGGGGGGGGGTACTCAAGTTTGGTTTTGGTATGGGTGTGCCGCTGGGAAATTTGAAGTAGCACCCATGCATATACCAATTTTCAAGAAAAAGGGACCCATCCATATACCACAGGTCCCAAATTTTGAGTCGAAAGTTATACAAAAATTGAAATTTTCTCCGAAAATTTACGCTAATTTGGCGAGAATTTCCTGATTTTTGTTTGAAATTTCGAAAAAATCAAAAATTTGCACCATTTTGGCGCAAATTTTAGAAAATTTTGAAAAACAGACCCATCAAAATACCACATTTTGCAAAGAAAAAGGACTCATTGGCATACTAGAGAGCCTGATTTTGCTACCCAAATTTGCGGCACATCCCCATAATAACTTTTGGGGTTGTATCTTCCTGCCCTCAAGGTGTTGAAGATATATTGTACAGTTGTTGTAACCACACAGAGGGACAACTAGTGAGTGTTTACTCCAGGTTTTCAGGTTTGCTGGGGAAGGTAGAGTATCTTGTATTGAATTGAGGTTGCTTGATCAGGCAAGATTGCATCAATATAATATAAATCTTGCCTGGAATAACAATATTCAACTAAAGCAAACTGCACTCAACTTCATAATACCCAATTTATAATGTTGTCCTCAGTAAGACAAGCAAGTAGCACATCAGACACTTGTACGTCTGCTCATGCAATATCCATCGGCAGTCTGGGATCCACACATAGAGCAGCAAGATTTGTATGCAGTGATTTTTCTTCTCAAACAAACAAATCTCAAACAAATGCAAGATCCACTATATTAAATCCCCAACAAGAATGTCTAAGTCACTTATCCCTGCCAGTGGGAACACTCCATCTTGTTCAACGTCACTTGCGGCATATAAAGTGTGACACATATAGCGGCAAACAAGGACTGTGATGTACTCCTATACTTTGAACCATCGGAGATTGGAACTCTCTACCATGTAGGATAGACAATTTAAAATTTTGCGATGGATGGAAAAATTCTGTCTGTCGTACCATAAAGTGCAGAATTGCCAGGGCAACATGCTTGATCTTGGCTTTCCTTTTTTGTTTGTGAGCGGAGAACTTGTCTTGGTTGTTTATGTTAACATACTTGCCAACTGTCCCTCTTTTGGAGGGACATCCCTCTTTTGACCTAAACTAAATGCCGTGATTTTAATAGGTGTCCCTCTTTTTGCAAATATCTCTACATAGTAATGTATAGGAAATTCAGAGATGTCCCTCTTTTTAAACATTTTCTCTCATTTGTCCCTCTTTCTGAAATTAGAATGTTGGCAAGTATGTGTTAAGATGTTCATGTTGTTTAGATGTCTTCATTCCAGACTGGAAAGAAAACTGGGCAATTGGAAAAATGTGTTAGATCTGTCCATTGCAAGGTTGACCATTTTTGGATTTGGCCCTGTCTACCTGTCAACATTTGAAAATGGGCTAGTTGCCATAGATCTAGAGTTAGGCCTATAGGGTTTGCACCTCCATACTCTATAGAAGAAAGTGGACCTATGTCAAGCTGCTCAATGATCTAAAAGATAACTCACATTCTTGCGGTGGACTTTGATCATTCGCGGTGAAAACAATCAATACTTCAGCCGGGCATCCCTTCATTTTCTGTCTTTTAGCAAGAAGGAAATATATGAAATGATGATCTGTTTGTCATCTTGTTGTGGTTTGAATACCACTTAATATCTCACATGACTTTTGTATCGAAATATTTGTGAGATTTTGCTAGAATCAATCAAAATTTTCGAGAGCTGGCATTTTCTTCATAGAGTTGAATGGGAAGTCGGTAATTGTTCACCGCGCTGAATTGGACAAAGGTCCTGGATGTACATTGTAAACTAGACACCTGGATGAGCATTCCTGCCTATGTAGCATATCAACTAATAGTAAAAAGATACAATAGTGTCCCCTTGGCATGGAGGATGACAAACTTATCCATGATTTTTAAAGAGGGTGAAAAAAGTGTTGCATCAAATATTACAGACATGTGTCAATCATCTCAATATGCAGCATAGTAGCATACACACATTTAAACATAATTTTCAGTCAGATCATGGACCATTATGAAACAATCATATTTTACAGATCTGTGCTCAATATGTTTGTTTATTGTTTGTTTACCTCAGTTGGTCCGTGACGTACACATGCCATTAGATCCATGATGAACTAATGGTCTCTTTCAAGCTCATACAAAAGTACCAACCTGGATATGGCTAATCTATGCATGCTGGCCAATTTATAATGCATCTTTGAAAAGATCACGAAAATAGAAAAGATAGCAAGAAAAAGAGAAAGAGAAAGATGGTCACTTCCAACACAATTGTACTCTTAGCCCTTACTTCGTGAGAAAAGAAATTAGGAATTCTAATCCCATGCCCTGATGCAAAGGGTCAGACTGGGACGATCTTTTGAAACACAACTACTTATAACCACAAAAGCACTCAAAGATCGCTGTGAGCCTACTGATCTTCTCTATAGGGAAAGCAATAATTTCTTGGACAATATAAGTAAACATACAGGGTGGTGTTGCATTTGTAATCAATGGAGCCCTGCACTATTGATTTCTGTTACAAAATCCAAAACATTCCTCACAAAGTCAAAAGGCAATTTCAACACAAAAGTACCGCAATCAAGCTCTGCTTGGCTTTATAAAGAAAAACTGTATCAGAAGCTGGAATGTAAACTATCCACTTTGATACATACATACTGTCAACATTTTCATATTCTGATGTGGGAGATTTCTGTAATCATTTGGTATTCACTTAAATTTATGAGTAACGTTTACGGGCAACTGACATATGAGGCCCAAAAGGTACACACACACAAAATTATGTAGCTTTTGAAAACCAAAAAGGGACAAAAATGTTCTCCAAAGCGCATACGACTCACAAAACGATCTCATTTTCAATCTCTTAACCAAATGTTCCGTGTATGCAGTCTGTAGTACACGCTAGGGGAAATCGCAGTAGAATTTTTTTCAATGCTGGAGATTTCTTTAAAAAGCAGGAGATATGGAGCTATATGGCTACCCGATCGGGAGGTCTGCCTGAAATTGGGAGACTTAGGCCGGGGTCAGACGAACAACGAGGTCGCATTTACTACAATAAATGTTGCTTTCATAATACGTCTGACCCGTATTTATTACAATAGGGTCGTCGTCGCATTAAAAAAAATGAACGACGACAATTTCTGTCGTTGAGATGGATTTATTGTGATAAAGTTGAAAGTAATGCGGTAAAAACCCTGTGTGACCCCACCTCGTAATTAATTACGACATTGCATAACTATAGCTTGTATGCTGAAAATGATGTGCTAATCCCATCTCGTAATTAATTACGACATTGTATTTATTGTAGTAAATGCGAGGTTGTAGTACGTGTGACCGCATGTCATAATTAATTACGACAATAAATTTATTGTAATAAATGCAATGTCGTCATTCGTCTGACCCTGGCCTTTATTGACAGGTATGTTGATATGATGTAACATGCAGGCTGTCATTGATTCTCCAATATATCATTGTTAATTCCAAATTTATTCTCCAATATTCATTGCTAATTCCAAAGACAAAGTAAAAATTCATTGATCTGTATAACGCAATCCAAAAAAATTGAGCTCTCTCCAACCAACACCGTCAAAGTCAATTTAACTTCTGCTTAAATATCACATGGCTTGGGGCGCAGCTTGGGCCAAAGTTTCTACAAAAGAGTTCCCCTATGATGTCATTGCCATATTAAGTAAAGTTACTAGCAGTTTTCTATGTGGGGGATTTCCCAAATGAATACTATTTTAATGTCAAACAAACAAATCTATTCCTGTTTGGGGAAATACCATAAAACATTCACACAATTAATTGTTTAGGATTTTTTTTTCAGAATTGGAAATTACTCTAGATTGTAAAATATCATTGCGTCAGAAAAAATTCCCCTTACTGTATGTGGCAGTCAGATTTCAATATTAAAAGTTTCTTCATTAAATATTCATCAACACATAACATCACAAAATATGTTCCCTATATTCAACAAATCATAAATAAACCTAAAAGGGATTGCCATGATTTTTCAAAATTTGAAAAATGCTACAGAATCATTAATGTGTACCTACTAGATAGTGCAAACAAGTTTTAAAACTAAAGTCAACATTATAATTTAAAAACAAAAAGAGCTTATCAACTACATTTTATTCACATTGCGCAGAGTGTGTCCCTTCCCCAACTTTTATAGTCATTGGCTTTAGTTTGTAAAATACCACTCTTGGATAAAATATAAGAATGTTTCTCTTTTATTTTGAGTTTTTCACTAGAGATGGGCCGATTCAATCGGGCCGATCCAAAATAGGCCCGATTATGGCGAGATCAGCAACAAATCACAGGAACTCTGCTGATTCAACAACCGATCCATTATTACGGCATGAAGAAGAACTCTCAAATATAATGGGTTAAATTTGACCAGGTATAGGCCCTGAAGCAACAGTGTTAAAATTCAGAGATGGACAATGTTGTCTCTAATTTCGCATTTCTTTCACAGTGGTAATTAGTTAAATGGGCATGCTGTTACTGTAACATAAAAAAAATTGTCATGTGTGGGAAAAAGTGAAATTTCAGAATCACGATGATGTGCAATTCCTTTAATTCTAACAGTGACTGGATAGCAAGCTGTGACCCTGATCTAAAAGTTTTCACTAAAGTGCATTCACACTATCAAACTATCAATTTTTCTCTGCTTTGCTTTTGAATGACACAATTTATTTTCTTTCAGGTTTGTGAAACAGCAACAGCAACATATAAACCATCTGATTCCCATTTTGAAGCTGAAGCAACAGTCTCTGTACAATGCCTGGATTTTCAACAGATGTTTTAGAAGACCAAACACAATTGATCAAGGCATTGGTCTGTTGCATTTGTGGTCTTCTTCTTAAAGCAGCAGTCCAGTCAACTTGTGGTCATCGATATTGCGAAACATGCGTAAAAGAAAAAATTGCTGGGTAAGTTTTTAAACTCTTTTAGACTCTTTGAATTATCTTTTTTTGCCAATCCTTCAACCCCTCCCCAATCCTTTGCATGTTTGAAAATAATGACAGGACTTACTAAGAACAACAATTGAACAAATAACTCTTGTTGCCAAAGGTTGTTCAAAAAACCTGCGCCGAGATTAAAATTCAAACGCAACTCACGCGATACTCGCGAGCTCGCATGATTTGATCGTTCTGTTGCTGTGTGACTTGATGATCAGTTTGAT
The DNA here is from genome assembly GCA_000969725.1 of Ophiothrix spiculata. Lineage (NCBI taxonomy): Eukaryota > Metazoa > Echinodermata > Ophiuroidea > Amphilepidida > Ophiotrichidae > Ophiothrix > Ophiothrix spiculata. Next base: position 92,441 of record JXSR01S025402.1, read on the forward strand.
TGGTTTGTTGTTCACGCATGGTGCAATTTGGTCCCGCCCTGAATTAAAAGGTTTGTTTCAGATGACTTTGAAATATGTAACATCAATTTGAATATTTCAAGACATACACACATGTAAGCTTTAAAAGTTGCTTATTTTTGTCACCATGATTCAACAACTACCAAATGGCAAACAGTGTTATACTAAATTAGAATTACTTGCACCATAACTTGTTCCATCATGTACAATTCCAAGAATTTGTTCCTTTGTTCCAGGTCTTCTGATCCCAATAATCCTGTGCGTTGCCCGGCATGCTCACAAGATTCAGAAGATGGTGTACTAAATGACAAAGAGGTAAGTCTGTATCAAGGTTCATATTAATCAATAGCATTGAAGGTAATTTGCCATCTTTGCCTCGTGCTGTTGCTTAGATACCCATAAAGTGCGACAAAATCAAAGGCATTCACTGCCGTGGCTTTTTAGCAGATTGCCTTAATGTGGTCTTTTTTTTTTATTTAAAAGAGGCAGCTACAGTAGATTATAGGCCCTATAGGAAAATAGTCAAATGTAGGCCCTACTACAAAACAAAAAAGAGATATATCCTTCAAAATGTGATCAAATTCAACAAAATGTGCCAATACAACTGCTCTAGTTAGTCCAAAGCTCTGCAATAGAAAATTAGAAGTCAAAAAAAATGCAAATTCAGACCAATCCTTTGTTTATTTTTCCTCTAGGAAAAAATACCTTGATGCCTTTCCTATTTTGACAGGTTGGTGTGTGCTCTTTTAAAATTTGTTAACTTGCCTTTATGCCCAGGCAGATTCTTGAAAATCACAGGAATTATACTTGCCCTTCAAAATCTGACATGCCTTCTTGTGTGCTGTAAGAATTAAGTTACGATGAAATCATGTAAAGTTTTTAAAAAAAAATTAGCCAACCTGATGTGGTAAATACAAAACAATAAAATAAATGGTATATACTTTAGGCCTAAAGAAATTACAACTAGTAGAAACTAGAAACATTGCACAGACTCGTATTCACCAAACATCAATATATTCACAAAGAACCTGTGTGAAAATATTGCTGTTTGGATCTACTTTTTATACAATTTTTATGCTGAAAAAGACACAAAATGTTATTAGGCCAAATAAAAAAACAAGTTTGTTTCTGGTAACATGCTTGAAAAGTGCAATGCGGTACGCGGCTTTTTATTTTTTATTTTTTACTTTTCGAAAATGCAATGCGATATGCGGATTTTCTTTTTTTCTTA
>JXSR01S025402.1:94459-113864 GCA_000969725.1 Ophiothrix spiculata
TTAATGTTTCAAAGCAAAAAAGCTTTGAAATCACTTCTTTTTCAAGTATTTCCCAGTATTCCCCGGTATTTCCCACTTTAGCCAAAATTTGCTTGGTGGTATTTACCGCCCCGGGAAATACCGGCCAACCTTGCAATTAAGAGTCGTGCACCGTTCCACAAGACCATACGAGCTCCAATGAATAATAACATAATGATAATAATTGTGATACCTATGTCAAATTTTTTCAAAAGTTTGCTTTTCTCAAGGACACTATAATATATCATGCACATAATCTCACATCCCAATGCCCAATAAAGAATCAGCATACAGCTATGCACTTAGTCAGTACCGGTGTTATTCGTGTGTGTACCACGCGCATACCATTCTCTAACTATGACACTTCAATACTTTTATATAGTAGAGTTACTCAGAGCCATATATGCAGTGCATGTTGACAATGCATTTCTATAGTTCACACATTGGCATTAATCCAATTTTCTGATAGCAATTTACCTAGACGTTGCATGTGTCAGTACAATATAGCTGTGTATTGATAATAAACTGTTGATGCAAACACGATGTCTGCATGTTGACATGCGTATAATCAATAATATGCTCATATTTTATATACAGTGTACTTGTATACTCCATAGATCTCTTCACCAAGCTGCCACATGTACTGGTACATTCAGTCCGCTTTCCACATACGAACATGGATGAATCGTGTGCATGCTTCCATACATAATCCATTGTAATCACATATTACTGTAAGCTTCCAATTAGAATCCATGTGGTGGTAAATGGTTTATAAATTTATCGGAAATCAATTAGATCACATACAATCATAAATGCTTGAATATTGACCGCATTCCTCATAACAAATCTGCTAAGCACAGCAACATATGACATATCCTTGCCCCTTGAATTCTCAAGAGCGACTGTCATCTCATGTTATTGCACAATGAGACGTCTACGTGCACGTGGTTTCTCATTGGTTGATTCAGTAAGTACTGCATTGCTACAGTGAATCATTTTGGCTTGAAGCCAAGACTGTACATCATGTTCAAGATCCAAACAGTCAGTCACATGACCCAAACTGTCAGCGCACTTGCGCAAAGTTCATTTACAGGGTACGAAAAAGTTGCCATAGAAACATAACTCTACATTTGTAGGTGAATCCCAGGCCAGACTTGAATGACTGCCAAATGACAACCATGTTGATTGCACATGCATGCGGGTTCAGTAAAAGTGCATGGTTCATGTTTATTGCCACAGAAAAAAGGCTCAATCTGTAGACATGAGTCAAGTGTTTCAATGTAAATTAAGGCAGCTTGTGTGCGCTGGTGGATGATGTGGGTTCAGGTGAAGGGCATTGAAAAAGTTGCCACAATTTGGGTGACTCTAGTATTTTTGTATAATGAAGACTTAGACAACTAATGCAAATAGATCAATAAAAATGTGCAAGGAAAACAGGAATTGCCACAGAAACATTTACAGACCTCAGTCAGTCTCACTTTTTTGGTGTATAATTATATATTTAATGCTGCATGCAAACAAGCCTGTATAGCCAAAAAATTTTCAAGGGGTGTGCATTTTTAAAAAGTGGACCTTTTCGGAGGAAAAATTTTCATTTTGGTCGACCTAAACTAATTCTAGTGGTTTTGACAAAGTGACAAGCAACAGATGGTCTTTTGGTGAACATTTAGGGAATTTTTGTGGACCATTTTTGTACATATTGTCAAATTTGGGGCGCATCCTCCTGCTACGGGCTGGGCTGTAAATAGTGACTAAGTTGGTTGCATGTACTACCAAGTTTCTGCCGATGTGATCAAACTTTTGAATACATATTCACCATTTGCAACCAAGAAATTTGTAGCGAGGCAGCATTATATTGATATCTTGCCTGTCATTGCAAAAGTTTAAGATAGATCTACATGTATATTCATTTCACCAATTTACATACCGTAAGCCAAAAACTGAAAAGGTAACAATATTCACAAATTTTTGTCCCTGAGACAATTCGATAACCACAATACCTACTTATCACCCTAGTTTTGTTTACTTTTGGCGAATGCCCACAATATATAACACATGTACAGCTATTAATTTCATGACCTGACCCAAGACACTTAATGTTCATGCACAGTATTAAAGGAATACATGAGTAATGAATTAAATTAAATTGCAGGTGATTTATAGTGCACTATGCGGTCCCCTGACTTGTAATCCCACACAGCCTCAGCACACTTTACAGAGCAGTTCTAATCATTGGTTTAAATCACTACCTGGACTCCCTGGGGCCAAAGGGCTTACTGTGGCCTACATATCGGCGCAACCCTAGCTAGCTTGAGTAATTCACACCCTCATAGAATACAGTTTTTGCACACTCAGCTCCCAGCTGGACTCGAACGCGGAACGATCAATATCTTATGTTTAACAGTCCGACAACTAACTGACTGAGCTAGCGAGAACTACAATACTGCTTTCATATTCGTGTTGTTTTGTAACTTTGTCACTGTGTGGTATATATTTCTGCAAAAACTTGTCGCCTCCCTGAGATAATTGATATCATTAAAATTTTGTCGCACAGCAAGATTTTTTGACTTGAATGAATTCAACTTTCAAAGCGACATGCATGAAGTGACAAAGTTGCAAAGCTACAAAAGTCTGAAACAATTAAGCAAGCGATAGAGCTACAAAGTTGTAAAGCCACATGCAGTGGGTAGTCCTATGTATAAGCAGCCAAAATATATACTTCATAAATATTGATAAGATGATGTCATGTTTGAGTCTTATTGACCCTTGACCCGAGTCTCTGATACATGTACTGTACTCATGTGTAGTGATCAATACAAAAATGGGTACAGTAATCTGCCGCAATGTTACGAATAATTCAGCACATATATGCTATTGTCAAAGAAAAATTTTATTTTCGTCAAATTAAATCACTTCACAGCATATGTTGAGCATCGTACACTACTAGTAGAGGTGGGCTATACAAGGGGGGAAATGGTGATGTTTCAAATCATTCTGTCCTAACTCTTATTTGATGCAGCTTGATCCCCTAAACATTTTGACACCAAATTTGTCACAATCGGGAAAAAAATGAGAAGGTGCCGCCCACAAAACAGATTTGGGATCTAAAAATAACAAATTTGTCAATTACTGTACTGCAGTTATACCACATTTTAGCCATGTTGGTGTTATCTATAGACAAATATTTGAGGTCACAGAATCCATAATTTGTAAATGTTTCAGTAGTGTCAGACCTTCCGTTTTCGTAAAAAAAAGCCATTTTCGGTCAAAATCAACTATGAGTAGGTGTGGGCTATACGCAAGTCAAAATTGCTTTTTTCATAATTTCTATCTGTCAACAGTTTTTATGCATTGCAACTGATCTATCTCAACATGAAATGGCGAAAAAAATTTAATTTGGTCGAAGAAAAAAGTGTGCCGCGCCCTCTTGTGACCGTATGTCATTTTAGAGAAATTCTTGTTTATTTTACAAAAATTGTTTTTTAATTCATAATTCTTGATCTTTTTGATTTGTGAATGGGTCAATGGTTATCAAGTGGAGTCAAAGGAACACAAATATGAAGTTTTTGTAAACCCTAGTCATTTCGTATTCCTGAAAATTGACGTTTTTGGTCAAAATTCCAAGCGAGGGCGCTTTTTGCAATTATGCGCAATTTGTACAACTTTGTGTAAATTAAAGTATGCAGATGTTAAGATACTCTGATGTTTAATTTACCCAAGAAATTTGAGCCTTGTACTATAATTAGTTTGATCGTAGTACCCATTTTAACGTTATTTTAATGTTCCTATACATTTGTATGCTTTTACATAGGGTTATTATTGACGTATTTAAACGAGTCTAACTGACAAACTAAAGTAGATAGAAGGCTCAAATTTTGTAAGCAGATCAAACTTGATACCGCCTTAGCAGCTGCTACCTTACAATTAGCAAACACAATTTCCTTTGCGCATAATCGTTAAAAGCGCCCTCACACACAATTTTGAAGGAAAACGTCAATTTTTACGACGATGAAATGTCTAATAGTCATGAAAACTCTTAACATGGATTTCATAACTTATTTACACATATTAAAACATTGAAATTGCTTCAAAATGTAAAAGATTTTTAGATTTTAAGCATTTTCTTCTCTAATACACAGATATTTACTATGGCGACACACTGACACTAGAGGGCGCAGCACACTTTTTTCTTTGACCTATAACCAAAAATTTTGTCATTTCAAGTTGAGATAGGTGAAGTGCAATCCAAAAAAACTGTTGACAAGGCAAACTGAAAAATCACCCATTTATAGCCCACTCCTACTATGAGAGCGCTTTTGCCATTTAGAGTTAGATGTGTTTTCCGATTGTAATAATTTAAAAAGGTAATAAATGATGGTACAATTACTCAGGTAATTTGAGCTCTTTAAACTATTATAATTGATAAACGGTTTTGCTGTGGCACCAATTTAATTGGAACACATGTACAGCATTACACAATTTTGTGCCATGTTATAGGCTTGTGTGGGGGTCAACGAACCTTTATAATTTGCACCCTATATTTTCAATAGGGACATTGTCGATTATAACCGTGACCAAATGTGCAGAAATTTTCAGAATACATTTAAATATATGGCTTAATTACTGTATCTTTAATTCTGCATCAAAAAAAAATCTCGAAATTTGCAAGGTTCGGGCTTGGCTGAGAAAGTGCCCTCGTGGCTTAAATTTTATGTAAAATGTCAAATTGTCAAAACAATGGATTTCTGGACCTCAAAAAAAACACATAAATTAATCCAACCACTGCAAAAATGTGTCATGTAATTCCAGAAACACACACCATTTTCAGACCCTTAAAACTTGGATTTTTGGGAGGCACCTCATTTTTTGGCCGATTTTGATAAAATCTGTGTTAAAATGTTCAGGGGATCAAGATGCATCAAATAAGAGTTAGGACAGAATGATCTGAAACATCATTTTATAGCCCACTCCTACTACGGTACTAGCCTATTTTATCACTTCAATTCAATATATAGCCCATAACCAAGCCATTCAGCAGCAGAAAATCAAGAAAGTAGTCAATAGTCACATAGTCGTGGGTCCCCTGTACGAATAGACTCCTTCATGGGGTATGCATGTTATCATGCAAGTACTTGTATCATTGATTTATTGATTGATTGATTGATTGATTGTATGTTGCAGAGAGGAGATGCACCAGTTGAATCACTGCCGATTAGCCCCAACTCCCTCTTCCCAATGTCTTGACATATTTGCCCATTAAAAACATGATCATATCTATTTATTTTGTCTCAAAGCCAGGGAGTTGGCATTTTCTTCGGACGGGGGTGGGTCCCAATTATAGATTTTTTGACATGAAAAGAGGGGGGGGGGGGGGGGTTATTAAATAAAGAAATGGGATCAAAATGTTACATTGTTAAACAAATAAAGGAAAACCTATAATTTTATTTGAATTTCATCTTGCAACCTACATGTGTTGTATGTGTTGCAGGGAGGGGGGTCACAAAATAACAGGTTGTGTTGGTAGGGGGTCATAAAGTTTCCGCACAGTTGGCGAGTCTCTCAAGTTTTGGGGGGCCCATCCTCTTCCAAAGAAAATGTCAGCCCCCTAACACAGGCTAAAAGCTAGAGCTAGCGAAGATACAAAATGGAACCAAGCTAATTAGGACAGACTCCTGTTATAGGCTTTTAGTTTTATTATTGACTGGTCTAAACAAATAAGGGGATATCCCAAGGTACGTTCAGTGCAACTGTGTGGCCGAGCGGTTAGAGCACGGGTCTCGTAATACAAAGATTGTGGGTTCGAGCCCCGGGCCGGGCGGTTTTCGTCTTCTTGTTTCCTTGAGCAAGAAACTTTACGATACTTGCTCCATGGTCTGACAGTCACGTGTGGGTCCCCTGTACGAACAGACTCCTTCATGGGGTATGCATGTTATGCAAGTACTTGTATCATTGATCATTGATTGCTTGATCCCAAGAAAGTATGTTGCCAAAGCAGTATGACTATGATAATAAGTTGTACAATTAATTGAATGTACCAAAACTTTTTTTTTAAATAATATTATAGTAAAAATTTGTGAGCATAATTGGACGCTGACTGTCAGTACCTTTTATTATCACGGCAGAGACTCCTGTGTAATCGCTACCGCTTAACACGTTGAAGAATTAAATTCACACTTGTACAATATAATGTGAAGGTGTGGTTACATGTACAGTACTACATGTATAATGCAAGCTTGGTTGTTTCTCGATGACCTTAACATCATTTAATTCTAAACTTTTTATGTGTACACGTGTTTAATCAATCAGCATACTTACAAGTTATTGGCCCATCATGCCCCCCTGGCACTCATGTTTATTATTGTTGATATTTGGCAGATGTGTTCCAATTAGATAACATCCTGCATAGCAATCATGTGGTAGAAAATGGCGGGCTTTCCAACAAAGCACAGTTGAAATGGCGGGAATATATTTATAGTCTACACTTTTGACCTATGACAGTTTCCATGTCTAAGTTCATACCTGATGTGTCTGTGCAGATACACGTACATTTGTAAACTTGCCAAGTGGAATATTTATTAATAGACCAGGGATTTCCAATGTAGCAAATGTTTATAAAATGAGCATGCGCACCATTATACCGGTGCCTGTGCTTGAATATATTGTACGATACAATTTTAAGTGTGTACATGTATGCATGTATTTCAGTGGTTTATCGCGGAAGCCAATATGAGCATCGCTTGATTTTATCATAATGTATCTGCGACCTTTTAGGGATTACATCATACAATGTACATAGAAGCATAATATTTATCCAAACATATAGACCTGATGCTGTAGAAATGGGTCAGAAGTCGCTTACCGGTACTGTTAATTATGTTAATTCCATAATAGTACAGGTTAAAAATGACAAATTTTGGTTATGTTTTCATGTTTTGTAATTTTTCTATTAAATATATCTTGTTTGGATCACTGGATTATTAATTCAGCTAAAAGCAAGATATTTTCCCCAAGTTGAATGACAAATAAATAATAAAAGATGAAAGCTGTTTGGTTGAAAGAGGAGATTAAGTTTATAAACTTGTGGGCTAGAAGCATTGCATGATAACATTGGGAAATTGGCTAGTGTTTGAATGATAAAATGACTGAATTTTGTTAATGAACCTGGAATATATGAAATCAATGTTACAGTAACTGATGTTTTATGAACAAAATTTGGTCACAGCACAATTTTGTCACCAAATGTTGTTTTAATAGAGAAAATTTAATTGTCACACAGTGGGAGCTGCAGCTGCAATTGTATGTCAAAATAATTAATAGCACTTCAATGATTTACAAAAAAAGACCATTTTGTTGTTGTTGTTGCTAAAATTATTGAAACAATAAAAAACCAAAACAAATTTTATGCAGTTAGGGGTCACAGTCACATAACAATTTCAACAGGGGTGGGGGCACATCCTGGATCAGTTATATGGTAAATTAAGTTGGCACCACAATTCTTTAGACTTTGTAAATAAACTTAAACATCCAGAGTGCAGGGCCAATTGTTTATGAATGTGATCCTACCCTGCAATTGGTGGTCACTTAACTGAGTTTGTCTGAGGAGTTTTGGCAGAGACTTTAGTCAATGTTTTATTTTTCTTCTTTCTCTTCTAAAATTTAAAATTAGATCTCTATTTTATTTTTTAATGAACGACTTATGGATGATATACATGTTCTGCATGTTTGTGGTTCTCATAGTCTTTAAATTTGATTTGGTTTCTTCCAGATTTATCCAGATTTTCATGCAAGAAAGCAACTCAAGCCATTGAAATGTAAATGTTTGAATGAAGGCTGCTCCTGGAGAGGGGCATATGCACAATATGTGGTAAGTCTGGTTAAGAGTAACAGTAAAACAGGAACTGAACCTGGGTTCAATACAATCAAGGAATAAACTCAGGTTTTTGCCATGTAATTTATTAGTACGATTAATATAATAAGGCAGCTCTTAGCATTGGGTGTATCCATAGAATAAGGTAAGTCCCAGCAAAGATGCAAATAGTTATCTCACCAGGAATCGACCTGGTTCAAATGAGAAATGAATCAATAACGAACCTATATATTTTGTCTTTGTGATTTGTCGATATATTTTAAATTTGTCTGTTTAAAAATCTGACTATGTGGTTGTAGCTGTGCAAAGACAAATGGTTGGAATGGCCTCCCACGTAGCTCCATTATTTATGGAAATAATCAGGGCTTCGAAATCCGCGGTAACGCGGCCGCGCCGTTCCCAGAAAAAATAATCGGTTAGCTTAAAAAAATAATAATAATGATAAAAATCACGAGAATTTCTAATGATAGATAATTGTTTCTGTCAATATTGAATGATAAAATTCAAATAAATGAGCCAAATGTTTGGTTGAATGTCAAATTAGTGTCAAAACAAGCGAGTTGTTAGAGCTATTCGTGCATTTTTCATAAATCTCACAGAAAATTCTCATCAGCACAATTATTAAAGTTCCCAGAATGGTTTAGTTTTTTTCTATACCCTGGAAATAATATTCAAATTTCAACTAAAAACATACATTTTACATGTACAGTTACAAAATGTTATCATCCAATACAATGGCATTGTATTGGTGAAAGTCAGCCAGCATTACCAAGCAACGTAATCTATAGAGTTATAGTTATAATATAAAGACTAAGGCCCGTATTCCAGAAAGATGTTTAGCTAAACTTTTGTTGAACTAAGCATCAACTGTCCAGAAATGATACGCACCATTGCAGCTTTGCGAGTGGAACATTTCAATGAGTTGTGCTGTTGGCGAGAATTAAAAACCTGTTTTAGCTAAACACCTTTCGGAACACGGCCCTAAGTGTTTTTTCTTTTAAAATTTCATAATGCCACAGTCATAGCCATCTTTAGTTTCAAGTAGCACCAATTAGGTGTAGTGGAGAGCGTGGCCGAGCGGTTAGAGCACGGGCCTCGTAATACAGAGATTGTGGGTTCGAGCTCCTTGTTTCCTTGGGCAAGAAACTTTACTCAACTTGCTCCGTGGTCAGACAGTCACGTAGAGCCGTGGGTCCCCTGTGCGAATGCTCCTTCATGGGGCTGCATACAGTGTATACATGGTGAGTGTATGAACTATAGAGATACTTTTTTATGCTGAATGAAAGTTGAGACATGAGGAGAACACAAGTGTAGTGTTGATTATTGTTTCACCAAGATAGCAGATCACTTCCTGTTTTTAAACATGGTTTAAAGAAGCACCCTATGGGAAATCTAAGCAAGCATGACAGTATGAGGTGAAAGAATCAACCACACTACATGGGAAAGTGCTTGGCAAATGTTATTTACTGCTTCTCAAAAAATATCTTTATATTGTCTTTAAAATAACTAAATAAGAATCTTAAAAATGTCAAGGTACTATGACTTAATTTGTTTATTTTGGTTTGTCACAAAAACAATACAGTTGATTACTTCTGTGTTGGAATATTTGATTGTGACCATGGCGCTTAAAATAATTCTCGAGCCACTGACATATATGGGAGAGAAATTTTGAGGAATTCACACCCTGTTTTTAGATTCTACTGATCAGGCGGGTGCTAAATGTATGTAACTTCCTGTCCAGCAGCCATTGCAGATATGCAGTTTCACAAACAAATCAGCACAACGCTGGTCGTACAATGTATTGTAATCATAGCTTTTGCAAATCACCATGGTTTTAGTATGACATCACTGCTTTTTGAGGGGTTTTAAGTCGCAGCATATGTTTCAGAAAGATATATTTAGAAAAATCAATTAGGTCTATATTGATAAAATAATCTCATTTTCACAAATGTTTTAATTTTACCAGAACCAAAATTAAATGTCAATTATTTTATTTTTATTCATAGCCAGTCATAAGGGCCAGCAATTGTGACCAGATCTTAAGCAATGTGAGCAAATTATTCAGAAATAACTATGTGAATAATTAAAAATGATGTAGAAATCTAAAAGATTGTACAAAATTTACAATTTAGTTGGATTCTTTTCATTTCTTCTTTGATTGTTTCCTCATGATGAAAATACTCAATATAGCTTTCCCATGATGGGATTTCCCATATTTGTTTTTTAAAACTGTTCACACCATCTGCTATCAGTATTTCATCATTGATTGAACCAGACAATAAGTTCCTGCTATGTATTTCGCAATATAGGCCTATGCTTAAATATAATATGTACAGGGTGTTCACAAATGATTAGGACCTGGCAAGGATGGTATTTTAGTTGACTTTTGGGTAAGGATAAGCTATTTGTAAAATCTGGATTTTTACGTTTTATTAAGTTTTAGAAACTTATAAAAACACTTAAAAGATTATAGCAAGATCTTACAAATAGTAATTCCAAGTCTTCAATAAAAAAATCCACTTGTCTGGTACTAATCACTCTTGGACACCCTGTAAAATTAGTGTTGTAGTTTCATGCTTCCCACGTACAAAGGAAGTGATTGACGCACGTATTTAGCACTGATAAGAACACAGGCATAATATTACTGCATGAAATGCGCAATCATTTTGGAACACTGACAAGGTCTTTTTGTTGAATTTTTTCCCCGGCTAATTTCATAATTTATGCCATGTAAAAAATAATATGTTTCTCACCGTGGATCAGTTGTCATCAGAAAAAAGGTGTTTTTTTTCCCAAGGTCACAGAACTTGCATTCAGTTCCAGTATACAAAAGTTTCCATATGATGCAGTTGACAGCCACTTCAATTAAATTTGCCACAAGAACCATTTGCACTGTGTCATTTCATTTTAATAGTGCTGCCTAATTTAAGTGACTGGTGCCCCTTTTTTTTCATTTGTGAAAAATACACCCACTGTAATTTACCATTTGAGTTGTTGACATTCAAAAAATCATATCATGCCATAAATCTGATTCAAATGCCTTCAACCGTGGAATCTAAAGGTATTTACCTTTGTAGGGTTCAACATACTTAAGCTTGGAACTTTTTTCCATGGTTGAACTTACACCTAAAGGAACTTCTGTATTTTTATTCAAAGTATTATCTTTCTTATCAGACCAAATCCACCCCACTGATACAGTAATTTGTGATGTTAATAAGGAGATGTGCCACACTTCCTCAATTATGTTACTTTCCCAGCAATAAAGAGTCAAGAGGACCATGTGCAAGTTAATATCTTACTCAAGACACTGAACACACTGCCAAGGGTATTTAAAATAACCTTGTGATTAGCATTCTCATTACCCAATAATTAAGAGTTGGGAGTATACTGCTATGCCACATACTAAGGGGCACACCATTTGATTCTCAGGTGGGGGCATGGAATTATTTTTTTTTGAAAAAAAAACCTTCGTTCAAGGCACAAGCTCCTCCTCCTTTTTTGAGTTTTTCAAAACCCTAGCTGTATCTTTATCTGCATTCCACTTAGCTTATAAGCTAGCCTTGAATTAAGTGAGCATAAATTATCATTAATATCGGATATACTGTATGGGCTGTTAATATGTTAGAATCAGTGTTTGGACATGTATATTTGGTACATACTAGTGCAATTTATAATGATATAAACCAGCCCAAGTAGTCCATCCTTTACCAACCAAGGCTAAAGAAAGTATTGGCTGCATGGTGGGCATACAGTGATGACTAAATTGCTATTTTAAAATCTATATTGAAAGTTATTTGTCAATATTTCCTTTTGCATTGGTAGGGTAGCATGGACGTGTACATTTTCCTAGTCTTACAATGCGCAGTGTCGGACAAGTGCATTGTCGGACTAGCGGGTGCACCCCGCATGGACTTGCGACAGTGAATGTTCATTGTTATTTTTCCTTGGGCTTCTTCCATATTTTAGTTCAGCATATGATGTATTACCCACACTGGTGTAGGGGGTGTTTTCAATTAGATTCAATGATGAACGGTCCTTGAACTTTGTAATATATATATATAAATGAGAATCATGTCTGGACTTGCAGTACATGCTTATCATGATCTAGCTTAAGTAGGTTAAGCCACTCGGCAAACTGGAGCAGACTGGCCTGCTGACTGGTTTGGTTCAAACATTTTAGAGACCGTTACGGTTTGCTTATGACAATCAACAGACTGGTAATTTTTTTGATTTGTCTATTATGATGTGATCATAAAAGAAAAATTAATAAGAGAAGATGTCTGGCATATTTGACATTTGGCTTTAAAAAACTGAGTCATCCTTGAGGTACCATGGTTACATCAATTTGTACAGGGATATACCTGCATGTAATACTAGCTGTGTTCACAAAGTAATTGTATGACATTTTATAAAGTTTGGGAATTTGGAATACTTGAGTATAGTCCTTATTCTAGATTTTTAGATCCGTCCACATTATAGAATTAATTCTGAGACAGACTACTATTGTTGAATGTCTGAATGAGATAAAAAACAGACCAGTCTGCTGCATGCCTTAAACAGATCAGTGCCAGTCTACCAAATGCCTCAATTAAGCAAGCCAGTCTGCAGACCAGTCTGCTGAATGGCCAAACCGCTAGATTGTATTAAAGTGTTTGTCATATAACAAGGCCCTGACCTATGTATTTGTTTGTTTTCATCGTATCGCATATTTAGATTACAGTTATTGTGGTTATAAATAAGTTCAACCATCTAAGTTCAACCATATTATAGTTTGATTTGGGTGAAATGAAGCATTGTACTCAATTATATTTTAATCAAGATCATGTTTTTGAGAGTCTAGCCTTTTCTTTAAAGGAAATTGTATTGTGCCACTTCTACCCCTAATCTTAATATATGCATTTTAGCACGTATGTGTAGTCAGTCTTGATTGCAAGCTTAATTTTAAGATGAAATTTACAACTAGTCAGCCCACTTCAAATCATCTCACCAGGCCATTGCCTATTTATAAATTGTATGGCTGTTAAACCTTAACATTCAATACATCTCTATGTGTATGTTTATACTCAGGTTAAAAGGCCAGACATCACATGTCTGAAATCTGTCGATAACGTGACAGTTTTTGTATTGCAGTGTAATTTCCCACATTTATTTTTAACCTAAGGCCAAATAAAAAGAACTTGTTTAATGTGCCTTGCAGTTTTACAAGTTCAATGTTGCGTGAAAGTTTTTATCCTCTGATTTTTCTTACGAAGACCTAATAAATATTTCACATACAAGAACTTTTATCCACAAATACCCTAATGAGCATTTTACAAGCTACCTTTTTTATTTGTACAGTGTTTACTACTATTTTTAACACCCCCTTCCCCGGAATATAAATCATGCGTTAAATTAAGTGAAGGCTATCCACAAATAGTCAACTGGAAAACCCACAATCCCTTTGAATGTTGTACTTTCTATTAATTAAATTACATCAGCATATATTATGTTAATGAAGAGGGCAGTATTTTAGGCTTTTGTGACTGACATGATAATAAAACTGGTCACTCACAATTTAGGGAGGAGCTAAGTTAATAAATACATATGATTTGATATAGCATGCTATAGTAATCCATTACTTGTATCTAAAAGATTTAAAGATAATTAATAAAATGAACCTTTATTCCTTGCACAGAGTATTGTACATTGACACAAATTTTGAAAACAATATTGTCTAACAAAGAAAACAAATAGGTCTGGTCTTGGAATGTTTTATAAATTATCTCATTAACAAACAAAGGCTTTACTTAACCATAGTTTACAAAACTGTAATTAACAAAAGAAGTATGAAATAAATCTTACCACACAAAAGAGACCTGTCAATTAAAGTATGGAATAGGCTATTGTCTTCTATAAAAGAAAAGTAGCCATGGCTTTTTGATTTTGCTTTCGCTCCTGTAAAAATAAAGGTCCGTATACACAAAAGACCTGGTTTAAAGTTAGACCAGGTTAAAGTCTATTACTGCTGCTATGAATGTATTTTTTTGGTTCATTTTTGAACTGCATCAATTGTAAAATATTGAAGATTCAATCAAAAATCCTAGTAGCAACACAAAATATGATAATATTGGTGAGGTAACTATATATTTAAATGTAAAGCAAAATTTCACTTAAATCAGGTCTAACTCTTTAAACCTATTTTGTGCGTATGTACCAAGGGTTATTATGAATTGCAAACTCTCAAGTGGGTATTATATGACTAATTAGCTCCAATGAATAGAATCAGTAATGGGTTAACAAAATATTTACAAAAGATTACCACAAACATTGTTATGCATTTCCAAAACATATGAACTAGGCTAGTGAATATCAATTGTTTTTTAAACTTGGACTGCAGTCATATTGGGTAGCTATTTTGGAATCATGACAATGTATATTAGGTAATAATACCCCTGAAAAAAAAAATGTTGATAGCTTCCTGGTAGCCATAACTTATTTTTTGTATCAAAAAGAACAGACACAGTATAAATGTTATTATCTTATTTTCATTGGTTTATTTTTTTCCAGGAACATGAGCCACAATGTAGTTTTACACCAATAAAATGCAAAGAACCAGGATGTGGGAAGCCCATGAGAAGGAGTGACTTAAACTACCACTTGGAAAAAGATTGTCCTATGAGAAAGGTCAAATGTCGACATTGTAATGAAAAATATGCGCATGTAAATATTAAAGTAAGTATAGGCCTGTCTTGATTTGTTTGAGACACATTGTACAGAATATTTTGTTTCCTGTTGTTGCTAGTTTTATATTTTATAACCTACTGATGAACTTTGTGCAATCTAGCACAGAATTAAAACATTAACCCTAAAGCTCCCAAAGGTTACAAAAAGCTACAAGAGCAAATCACCAAAATCGCCTAAGTCCGAATACGTCATAGACCGGGGTCCCATATGGGCACGAAATCGCTGCCTAGGCAGCGCCCTTCGGGTGGCTTGGTATAGGTGGACACGGGATTGGGATGCGAGAGGTCCCTGGTTCGAGCCCGGGTGGAAACCACCAATTTTTGACACCCTTATTTCCGAGGAGATAGGCTGAGAATGAAAAATGGTAGGTAGGAGGTTAGGGTTAGTGAAAGTTCCTCAGTGTTGTTGAAAAGTTATGACTATGGATCACATGACTATATATGTGATCACACCACATTAATAAACATACCTTGGAATTTTTCTAAGCCTACCCTCAGGTCAAGTCCTCAAAGGTCAAGATCTGAGACAGTCTCATCTCCTCAATGAAAGAAGAAGATCTACTCAAAGTACCAAGGTGCATTTAAACATGTGTTGTGATGCATAGTAACTTCCTGCCATTGACCAGTGAATATCATCCACGACCATGGAGCTCCAAAAAGCACCCTAATCAAGTATTTTGTGTGGTCTGAAAATGCATCCCTTAACAAGTATGTCATGTCTGATTTGCTACCCTAAACAAGTATTTCCACTGAATTCAACCCCCTAAATAATCAATTCTCTCATTATCTCTCCATAGTTGATTGATGTTTTAGACCCTACAAGTATAATTGTTGTAACAAACATACCCTTTTTGTCACTTTTGGCCTGATTTTGACACCCTATTCGCGTTACGTAAATGTGTACAGTGCCCATTCATGGAAAACATACCATTTTACAGTGAATTTTTGGTCGCGCATGATATCCACTGAGCAATGGCAGTGGCCCCCTGGGAGTAACTTGTACCGAAATTCTGTTTTGTTGCTAGTGAGATCAAGTGGTTTAAATAGTTGTGTGCCATATGAGACATGTAAGGCAAGAGGTTGCAGTTTTGAAATGATCCAAATGTGGTTTACTTTAACATTAATGATTCTGGCATTTCATGTTACCATGGTAATGAGAACCAGGAGAGCTCATTAGCTATGGTCATTCTTATTCTTAAACAAATTAGGTTTCAGTTTCTGAGCAGATATGATAACTATTTCACAATTAGTGGCTTTTATATACATGACTCATGTGATCATGACTCACTTAAGGGGAATGGTTGCACAATTCCAACATAAGGCCCTTTGCAATAAATGTTTAGTTTCCTGTTGCACTTTCAAAATACAAGGACGGTCACTTTTCATTATTCATTATTTTTCTAGGATCAAAACGTGTGAGACATTTCAATCAACATATTACCCTTACAGTGCAGTTATTTGCATACCAGTATTTTTTTGAATTTGTCTGCACTTTAAAACACATGGGCATATTTTATAACACCTTTATTTTCATTTATATCATGATTACAGTGATTTGAGTCTTGCAATAGTTTGTACTATTGCATGGTATGAAACAAAACTGAGTGATATCATGATATGAATCAAATATTGAATACCTATGCACGTGCAATAGTACAAAATATATCATTCGGTCAAATTTGGACTGATCCATTTCAATCAGCTAGAAAAGTCAAAATTTGACCTCATGATATATTTTGATCTATTGCACTCTCAGGCATTCAATATTTGTACACTATTTGATATTTCATTTCTCAAATATGCAAACAAAGTAAGTCAGTATTTGGATGAGTACACATAGAATATACTGAAAACAATAATTTTAGTCATGTTTACTCCTCCCCCCCCCCCCGATAAAATTTGGTTTGATATTGATTTCCCATTGTGAAATTGAAACCACAATTTATTGTCAGCCTCCCTTAAAAGGAAATGATGTATACACAAGAAATCCTATGTATTATACACAGTCAATTTCCTCATGCAGTTTCCATGTGGCGACTGATTAGTAACTATATTGGGACTATCCACCTCCACCAACATAAATCCCTGTGCCATATTGATTGAATGACTGTTTATGTATTATGTAACAAACTAATATTTTGTTACCAATCCAACTAATTGGTGACTAAGTTTGGGTCCTTGACAAGTTTACAGTTGACTACACCTGATCCAATATTGTACTAGTGCAGGCCTTCTCAAATAGCGGCCCGCGGGCTAAATCCAGCCCCGAACTACTCTTATTTGGCCCTTCAATACAAAAGTATATAGGAAAAGCATTGAAAAAGGTCTTAATTTGGCCCTACAAGATGTATTTTTGAACTGGCGTTTGTCCTCAATGGCCCGCCAAGAAATTTAATTGAGAACCCCTGTACTAGTGTTATTTTGTACTAGCTGCTACCTATCTATTTGGAATCAAGTAGATTGCTGTGTTGGGAGTGACTAAATATTAGTCACTACTGTAGTCTCCATGTAGTTTCCGTGCAGAGTATTTACTAATATGGTCAGGATTAGGAAAAATATTCTTGATTAGTGGTATATTTGAAATGGGTCATAACCATTGTTGTCTTTAGAAAACTATATAATCACTCCCACCACCAGTAATTGGTAGAATGATTGATGGGAGTCATCACCTTCCTATACTTTGATCAACACTAAATCGGCAGGAATTATGAGGCTTTTCTCCATCCGCAAGTAAACATAATCCCACTTACACGCGCGCCGTAGATACTGACGCGCAAGTAGCACGTACAACGCGTGATGCATCTCCTGCAATGCGCTGTATTCAGCTACGCACACGCTTGTCTGTATTAATTCACTGTGTGAAGAGGCCCGCCTATTTGGTGTTGATCAAAGTATAAATACGGAATTGTGTTTAACAGCACCAGTGACCAAAACAATTTTAGCTTCGATTTGTTTCTATATTATCAATATCATGGTGTTAATCAAAGCTGTCTCTACTATCTAGAGACTGCCAATGACCTAAACCCAACCTTTATCCAGACAACTTTTACCTAGAGCTGAACCCAATCATATTTTGTAATGATCTAGACCAGCTTTATTGAATTACTTCCTTAATGCCCTAAATATTGATGGTGCTGACCTGAAATTTGGGTTTTGGGAGAAGTCAATTATGACACATATTATATTGATATATTTTAGCGGTCCCTTAAGTTCACATTTATTTTAATTTGTTCCTCTTGGGTTGGATACAATTCAGTTATATGAATATTATTTAGGTAGATTTTGTGTGATTCCCCTTATTCAAAACATTCTTGGTTGCTCTGGTAATATCAGACTTGCATATGACTTCAGGCAAGAGCTCTAAGTAAAAAAATTGTAATGTATTTATTTGTTAAGTTTAATACAGTGGAAACCTGTTGTACGAGATCGCCGGGGCAAACTCTGAAAGCTCGTATTTAGCGGTGCTCGCATTAAAAATATACCTGACCGTAACTATTATGATGATGAAATTAAATTTTCAGTGTTTAGTTAGGCATATCGTAAGATTTAAAGTAGCGATAACAGGTTAATACGACTTTTGACATTTCCTATTGTGGCACCATGTAAAACTTATTAACTTGGGGCACCAGCATTTACAAGTTACAAGAAACAGATTTTGTTTTATGTAATAAGTTTTTTAGTAAAAATGGTTTAAATTAATCATAAACACCATTTTTTGTTTGCATGACCGTGCAGTATTCGCTAAAAGCAAGAGTTTTCTTAGACGTTGCTTGATCGCCGCTTTCTACGAATATACCAAAATAGTGAATGCGCAATATACTGACTAGTCAATCACTTATGACGCGGTGAAATTTGTACGTCGACGTATGATTTTTGTATCATCGTAACTCATACAAAACAGCTATCACGCTGCCGTCTTTTGCCATTGTTATAATAGATAAACATTTAAAGCTGCCTTAAAATTTTAAGAACTAAAAACACTTACCTCGCACGTGGTTTAGGATACTACACACAAGCGAAGTTAAAAGAAGAGTCTTGAAAAGAAATAATGGACTGAGAGACACCTTCAAAAATGACCTCGTACTATCCGTCGCAAAGTTAATGATGAATAAAGTTAGGGACTGTCGATAAGTGCTCCTACTAAGCGGAGCTCGTATTATTCACCTCGTACTAAACAAATAGCTTTGTGTAGTAAACAATGGGGAAAAGTCGGGAGTTGCCGCTCGTAGTATACGGGTTGTCGTTTTAAGCGATCTCGTACTAACGGGTTTCCACTGTAATTGAATACTTTTATTTGATCATGATATATGTGACCTGTCATATCAAAACATTGTGCATTGCAAAACCTACACTGAAAAATCCCATATTTGAAGATGAATAAGAATATTCCTTTTTATTGGTTACCAATAGTCTGAAATAATGCCATCATGATGTGACAAATGTGCAGATATATATCGATTGATATTTGATCACCTGTAACATGAAGTCATCTTCAAGTATGGGATAGCATGCTGTTATTGAATTTACAAAATGACAAACATGTAGGTTTTGCAATGTGCTGTGTTTTATATGACGGATCGCATATATTAGACTTTCATTTATTTTAAACAATGTTTGATTGTTTTTATCTTTAGAAACACAATACGATCTGTCCTAAAGCCAAGGTGGCGTGTCCTAATTGTGGAACAAAGTTGCTCAGAGAACATGTAAGTTTTACAAAGAAGTTCATCTCATGTATTCCTACATGTATGCTGGTTGACAGGTTAAGGTCATTTAGTTTTCTATTTTGTAGGACCGG